>JARYGA010021801.1:0-28938 GCA_030545235.1 Helianthus tuberosus
GCAGGGATATAATCTGCTTTTTAGTATTTGATTTGGCCGATGACCCACGTTCAAGGATGCTTTATGTCTCAGACTATACGAAGATTGCCTCTTGGTTATCATAAGGTTAAATTTTAAATTAATATGGTCTCATTTGTTAATAAGCTTATAATACTAACACATGCTTTTTTTAACATTGTTATATAGGTGTGTTATTATTCATGTTCAAGATAACCTCTTTCGTGTTCATGTGAGCAAGAAGAGAGGAAGAAACAAAGGATCGGTCAAAACGGTTCAGATGATACAGGTTCATGTAATAAGAAGAAACTCTCTGTTGCGGAAGTGGTTATCGTGAACATGAGTAATAACACACCTGTCTTCTACCTCCATTGCAAATGAAATTGCATGGAAGAAGGCGAGAGAAATAGATATCCTAGGAAGTGTTAATTGTAATGTTTAGTTTTTAATATTTTTCAAACTCAGAATTTTGTAATACTATTTAATATCGAATGAAGAAGTGTTTATTCCTAGCAGAAATTTGTAAAAGTTGGATTTTGTATAGGCTTCTGTGTAGTTTGTTTTTTTTGTTCTATTTGGGGTGTATTTGCTCTTATGTTATGGCTAATTTAGCAGTTTTACATTAATTATGCAAAAGAACAATTGCATCAGCATTTCAATATTCATGTTTTCAAATTAGAAGAAGAGGTACCACCATCTTATTTTTCAATATCATAATATTATTATTAACCATTGAAATAGACTTTCCCCTTGAAAGTCGTTATTTGTTTGGGACAAATAAGACTGGTTCACATCAGTGGATTCATCATAAGCAGCTGTTTGCATTACACATTCCCCTTGAAAGTGGTTATAACATCTGATGGCCCTCATCCACTGTTTGTATACTACAACTGTTGTCCATTAAGTACTGCTTGTGTACAACAACTGCAGTGGTTACGCAAGACAAAATCATTCCTTTAATCTACTGCCGTAAGATAAGTGCTGCTAAAGACCAAAGCCATGCTTGGAATGAAGCAGTGGAATGTAAAAACTGCTGACATATAAAGATTGACAATTTGTGTCTAAAATGTATTTTGTTAAGGATGGCATTCTTGCAGATATTTCATAAATCACCATCAACAGATGTTGGACATGATATTGTGGTTACGCAAGACAAAATCATTCCTTTCTTTTGAACAGCAGATGCTCAAAACATTTGTCAAAAGCTTATTGACTGTTGCACTAACAGTTGCTGATTTAATAGTCTTTCAAATCATTATCATTTCCTTACCCCTAACTACTTTTGTGCTCAAACATCTGTTTTCTAAATACTGTCCACTGCTATTCATCATAAGCAGCTGTTTGCATTAGACTTTCCCCTTGAAAGTGGTTATAACATCTGATGGCCCTCGTCCACTGTTTGTATACTACAACTGCTGTCCATTAAGTACTGCTTATGTACAACAACTTCTGAAGACAAAGTGCTGCTATTTAATCTACTGCCCTCAGTCAAATGCTGCTAAAGACCAAAGCCCTGCTTGGAATGAAGCAGTGGAATGTAAAAACTGCTGACATATTAAACTTGACAATTTGCCTCTAAAATGTATTTTGTTAAGGATGCCATTCTTGTAGATGTTTCATAAATCACCATCAACAGGTATTGTAATTTACATTTTTATTAATTATTTCCGGTGAGATTTTTATTATATCAATGACTTATAGTTATTCTTTTCGACAAAACGGTCTTATGGCACTTTATGATACACTGTTTAGCTAGGTAAAGTCCATACTACATGATTATATTTACAGAGTTGATTCTTGAATTTGGTTTGTTTTGTTTTGTGATTGTTTGTTGGTATGTGGTTTATTTTTAGGGTGATCAGTGGTTTATAATCGGAACGTCCGGTTCATTCATCAGGTATTATTTCCTTTTCATTTTCACTACACTGATTTAGCGTTACCGCCTGTTTAACAATCGAGAAAAATATGTTTCATATCATACCTGCTTTAGAGTTTTACTTGTATCGTTTAAAACAAAACCCAAAAAAAATTGTTTCCCGAGTGAAGAACCTATAACACATCAAAAATTCAGCATTTAAAACAAAACCCAAAAAAATTGGTCAGTCCAAAACCATACCTAAAATTATAATGAAACAGAAGCAAAAATAAAGTGTCATAAAAAAAATTAAATCGTTTATAGTATAAATATTAAAAAAATACAATTACATAAAAAAAAGAAAAGTAATCAGACACTTGTAATAGACTTTCCCCTTGAAAGTCGATATTTGTTTGGGCCAAATAAAACTGGTCCACATCAGTGGATTCATCATAAGCAGCTGTTTGCATTACACCTTCCCCTTGAAAGTGGTTATAACATCTGATGGCCCTCATCCACTGTTTGTATACTACAACTGCTGTCTATTAAGTACTGCTTCTGTACAACAACTGCACCAGACAAAGTGCTGCTATTTAATCTACTGTCCTAAGATAAGTGCTGCTAAAGACCAAAGCCCTGCTCGGAATGAAGCAGTGGAATGTAAAAACTGCTGACATATAAAGATTGACAATTTGTGTCTAAAATGTATTTTGTTAAGGATTGCATTCTTGCAGGTATTTCATAAATCACCATCAATAGATGTTCGAAATGATATTGTGTTTACGCAAGACAAAATCATTCAACAAAATCATTCAACATAATCTGATTAAACAGTTGCTGATTTAATAGTCTTTCAAATCATTTTCATTTCCTTACCCCTAACTACTGTTGTGCTCAAACATCTGTTTTCTAAATATTGTCCACTGCTATTCATCATAAGCAGCTGTTTGCATTAGACTTTCCCCTTGAAAGTGGTTATAACATCTGATGGCCTCATCCACTGTTTGTATACTACAACTGCTGTCCATTAAGTACTGCTTGTGTACAACAACTGCTGAAGACAAAATGCTGCTATTTAATCTACTGCCCTAAGTCAAGTGCTGCTAAAGACCAAAGCCCTGTTTGTAATGAAGCAGTGGAATGAAAAAACAGTAGTTTACTTTGTTTATTGTAATAGTATCAGTTGTTTTCATTTGCGTTGCATTTAATGTCAATTCATATCTATTGATTTGCTCAATTTATACAAACAAACACAATCATGAGGGCCTCCGATCCTAACATCTTTACCTGTGTGTTTGTTATGCTTCTCTTGTATTGAACTAGTATATTGGCAACAAATAATGTTTCTTTCGTTAGTTATGCTTTTCTTATTTCTATAGTTAATCAGTTGACAAGTTTAGTGTATACTTAACTAAAAAAGCAATTTGCGTCCCTGTCGTTTGTTTGAAACATCAACCTGAGCCCTTAAATTCATTTTTTCGTTTTTTGAGCCCCTGAGCTTATGAATTCATAACAATTTGAGTCCCTCCGTCAATGTGCCGTCTGTTTGACCGTTTGAACCAGTGGTATGAGTGAAATATTAACCTGAGCCCCTAAATTCTTTTCTTGCTTTTTTGTTAAGAAATCATTGATTTAATAATTTAAATTAATTCTTTTTAAAAAAAATCCAATCTAATAATTAACTCTTTTTAAATAAATGCAATCTAATTATTAAAGGTATACTATATATAACAAATTATTAAAGCCTAAATTGTATATTAAATGTAAACTTTTAATACATACAATACAGAGACAAAACGTCATACCAACTTCGTAGACTTGATGGAACTTACAGACTCGATAACAAAAGACCGTAACATACAATACAGAGACAAAACGTCATACTACCACAACCAATTGTGGATCTTTACTGACGGGTGCACTTCGGAATGTAGCAGATATGAATGAATATAACCCCAGTGTAGCTCTTCGATTTTCCTTGAAATTCCAGAGCTCGCTAATTACATATCTGCCACTGGGGTTGTATTCATTCATATGCAATTGATCGTTTTGATCAATCAGTTCCTTATGTGCACCGCACCATCTTCTAGGAGGTTGTCAAGTCTTCTCGCCTTCGTAGTTGGTGTTTTGCGTATCTTTACATCCGCAGCCATTCTGTACAATATTTTCACAAAAGACATCACAAAGAAACATGAACAAAGCAAAACGAATCAACCCTCTGTTTTTCCAAACCAAAATAAACAAAACAAACAAACATAACATAACAAAGCAGAACAAAAACAAAACAAACAAACAAACAAAACAAAACAGAACAAAAACATCACAAACAAACCTGAAAACCTGAAACCAAAATACTCCAAATCAACCCATTCACAAAAAAACTGATTATCATCATCATCATTATGCGGCATTCAGATTATCATTATCAAAAACTGAAACCAAAATACCCAAATCAACCCTCTGTTTTTTCACAAAGAAGTGATTATCAATATCATCATGCGGCATTCAGATATCATTATGTAAAACTGAAACCAAAGTACCCAAATCCACCTTCTGTTTTTTCACAAAAAAAAAAACTGATTATCATCATCATCAACTCTTTTTTTTTCACAAAAACATTTACAAAAAACTGATTATCATCATCATCATGCGGCATTCAGATTATCATTATCAAAAACTGTAACCAAAATACCCAAATCAACCCTCTGTTTTTTCACAAAAAACATTCACAAGAAACTGATTATCATCATCATCATGCGGCATTCAGATTATCATTATCAAAAACTAAATCCAAAATACCCAAATCAACCCTCTCTTTTTTCATAAAATCATTCACAAATAACTGATCATCATCATCATCATCATCATCAACCGGCATTCAGATTAACATTATCAAAAACTTAAACCAAAATACCAAAATCAACCCTCTGTTTTTTTCACAAAAACATCACAAATATCAAAAACATATATAGATAAGATGATGATACAAACCTCTGTTTTGAAGATGAAGATATATGAAGATGATGAAGACGGATGAAGATGATGAAGATGGATGAAGATGATGATGATCGGTATTGAGAGTTGAGAGAGAGATTTCGAGATTTTTTTAGAAGTGTGATGATGATGATGATGATGATGATGATGATCGGTGCATTTAATATATATTTGAGATTATGTGGATATTAAGGTATAAGGGAATTAAGGACATTTCATAGATGTCTTTAACAAATCTAATCCATATTTGATAGAAGGGGTTTAACGGGCCTACAAAATCTAATCCATCAGTAAGCTTAATTGGATCAAATATAAGGGGCTTTATTGAACTGTTCAATAACATTTGGTTATTTGAATTAGGTCAGGCTTTAATTATTAGACAATATAAAATTAGGTCATGCTTTCATTTTAGACAAGAAATTTTGAGTTAGTTAGTTAGTTAATTTCTATATCAAACATGAACTAAATAGAAACAATTTAAATGATGTATTATAATCTATTTCGATGGTTATTAAAACTACCCATGTGGTCACACATACTGTCTTCAACATTACTTTATAAAGATATAGAACTAAAGACCAAAATTTAAATGATATATTATAATCTGTTTTTTAGTATTTGTTTTTGATCATTACTAAACCTACCCGTGTGGTTACACAGGTCCTACACCTAGTATATAGAAAAGGAAGACGGGGGAATAGTGTCAGGCAGCTGTCTGGCACTTCCCCATTGTTTCAGGTATATTACGATTTTACCCTCAATTTAAAATTATGAATTTTGCCTCTGTTCAAAGTTACGATTTTACCCTTGTTTAAAATTACAGTATTGTCATTGCTTTATCTTTTGACATATTACGATTTTACATTTGCCAAAAATTACAATTTTGCCACCAGTTAAAAATTACAGTATTGCTATCGTTTTAGTTTTTTTATCCCTCATTGGCCCGTGTATTATACGATTTAATCCTAGTTAAAAAAATACGAATTTGTCCATGTTCAAAGTTACGATTTTGTCCCTGGTTAAAAATTACAGTATTGCCATCGCTTTTAGCTTTTGACAAATTACGATTTTACCCCAAATTCAAAATTACGAATTTTCCCTCTGTTTAAAGTTACGATTTTACCCATGGTTAAAAATTACAGTATTGCCATTGCTTTAGCTTTTGACAAATTATGATTTTACCTTTGCCAAAAATTACAATTTTGCACCCAGTTAAAATTTACAGTATTGTCATCGTTTTAGTTTTTGTTTTAAATCCCTCATTGGCCCATGTATTATACGATTTAATCCCAGTTAAAAATTACAAATTTGCCCATGTTCAAAGTTACAATTTTACCCCTGGTTAAAAATCACATTATTGGCATCGCTTTAGCTTTTGACAAATTACGATTTTACCCCAGTAAAAAATTACAATTTCCCCCTGCTCAAAATTAGTGTTGCCATCATTTTAATGTTTTTTAGCAAAACTATAGAAGTGTTTTGTTTAAATTGGTTTACTCGAGTTAATTTTTTTTCGTGTCGAGCAGCTGTCTAACACTCGCTCATTAGTCCTAACAAATTGTAGTTTTGCTCCGAGCTCAAAATTCCGGTCTTGCCATCGTTTTAGTTTTTCTCCTAGCAAAACTATGGTAGTGTTTTTTTAATTGTTTGAAAAATATTCGGCCTACCGTCCTGCAACACGGGCAGGGCATCAACTAGTTGACTTATATTTGATAAAATTACCTATATATTAAAAATCAAATTGAATGAATAGTAACTCACTAATTCTCCTATATATTAAAAAGACAAGTTTGTGAATAGTAACTTCACCACTCAAAGCTTGTCACGTGGCAAGCCTATTGTAAGTGTCCTGTTCGGTCTCGGTACATGAAGGTAAAAATCGACACTTGCCTGGTACAGAAAACATCAAATGTCGGTACCGAATTCTCCTATATATTAAAAAGACAAGTTTGTGAATAGTAACCTCACCACTCAAAGCTTGCCACATGGCAAGCCTGTTATAAGTGTCATGTTCGGTCTCGGTACATGAAGGTAAAAATCGGCACCAGCCTGGTACAGAAAACATCAAATGTCGGTACCGAATTGATATTGAAAATTTTTAGTTCGGGAAATTCGGTACTCCTAACCAATACCATTTGCTCATCCCTGATCACGGGTATCGTACAAAAATCAACGGTATCATACAAATTTTTTTAATGATTTTCTTCAACTTTTAATGTTTCCTTTTTTTTAGTTTTAGCGTTAGGGATGAGCTCGGTGCCAACCGATATTAAATCGGTACTGGTACCGAAAATACCAGTTACGGTACGGTATATGAAGGTAAAAACTGCTAGCAAACCGGTACAAGGAACGCTAAAAGTTGCTACCGGATTGACTTAAAATCTTTCGGTTTAGGAAATTCGGTAATTGTTTTTCCATTTATCCATCTTTTATCAAAATACCGGTACGGTGCTATTCGGTCTCGGTACATGAAGGTGAAAACCGGCACCAGCCTGGTACAGAAAACATCAAACGTCGGTACCGAATTGATATTGTAATTTTTTAGTTCGGGAAATTCGGTACTCCTAACCAATACCATTTGCTCATCCCTGATCATGGGTACCGTACAAACACCAACGGTATCGTACAACTTTTTTTATTGATTTTCTTCAACTTTTAGTGTTTTCATTTTTTTAGTTTAAGGGCTAGGGATGAGCTCGGTGCCAACCGATACTAAATTGGTACTGGTACCGAAAATACCGGTTACGGTACAAGTATATGAAGGGAAAAACTGGTAGCAAACCGGTACCAGGAACGCCAAAAGTTGCTACCGAATTGACTTAAAATCTTTCGGTAATTCGGTACCGGTACCCAATATCATTTGCTAATCTCTGACAACGGGTGTAATACGAACAACATCATTACCATAAAACTTTTTTTGTTGATTTTCTTTCGGTTATCTTATACTGTTTTTTCTACATTTTCTTTTTATTCTTGTAGCGGTTCTGTGCGTAACGCGCTCGTAGTGATTTCAAAACACATATAAACACGTACTAAATGACAAAAGAAGTTCGCCGCAACGCGGCTATAGTGATAAACATAGTTAATGAATATTTGGAAATGATAATATCTTAAGGAAACTTAGGAAAAGTTGCTATTTTGTTCTATTTTTTTATTTTATCAAAAGTTTTTCTCATCTAACGTGGAATGGACAAAGGAAAAAAATCTAGAGATTTGAGGATTTAAATGAGTTTAAAGAATTTAGGTAGCGTTTGGTACGAAGGAATAGAAGACGGAATGGAATGGATTATTCTATTGGAATGAAAAGAAACATGTTTGGTTGTCAATTGGTAATGGAATGGAGCATTCCACAAGGAATATAAACCTTCCAAATATAATAATTTTCATTCCTTGTTAAGATGGTGTTTTTTTTTTCATTCCTTCAAGGAATGGAAAGATATATTATTATTATTATTATTATTATTATTATTATTATCATTATCAATATTTTTATTGTAGGATCGTTGTTGGACCCGAACGAGTCAAACAGAAGAGTCTTTTCTCTGTATCAAAGGCGGAATCAAAGATACAGACGCTCAAACTAATTATAATGCTTCTTTGATTGATTTAACAACGTTTACAACCTGAAAGCAATCTGGCAGCACTTCGTTACAAGTTTCAGAACCATACCAAATGAAAACAACACATGCCCTATATATAGTGGTGTTAATTCTACTCCTAATGACATGGAGTCATTTCGGGTGGAATCAGATGTTCTGATTTCGCTCCAAATGACCTTGTGTCATTACGAGCGGAATCAGCATCTTAAATCTAACAAACTGTTTTTCAAACCTCGGGCACTGATTATCCTATTCTATCCTATTACATGATACAAGACGAAGTCAATAGACGTAATGCACTAACAGACTCCCCCTCGGATATTGACGAAGTCTTCAGTGACTAATCTTCATCATGACACCTTCTTCAGTCTTGATCATTCTGCATCCTCACTCAGATTGTAACATTGTAAGCATCCATCACTCTCTTGATCAGCTTCACACTTTGACTCTTACATCAGGATTTCATCACTGGCTCTATCCTTAACAACTTCATCATCAGCAGGCTCCCCCTTTCGTCAAGCTACCGTGCTTTTAGGGATCGACACCTAGCTTTCCAGCTACAAGCTCCTCCTAACTTTCAGCTTGTCTTCAGACTCCCCCTAGACTCTGCTCTCGGGATCGTAGTCTGGACTTTTCCTGCAATCACTCATACAACTATAAGTAACAACATTTTAATCTTCCAGATATCATAATCTGACAATTCAATCTCCTCAAAATCATTTCTCATGAATTTGGCAGTTTCATCGAATCGTATCGGAAACTAGCTCTATAACAATATAAGCATCCAAATCCCCCACAGTTAATCATCCAAGTCCAACTTAATGACCTTGGAGATATCACAAACTATTTTTGAATTTTTTATTTTAAATCTTCAAGTTTCAAATTAATGAACTTGTTTTATGTTCAGAAACACGATCAGCTTACTTAGATTTTGAAACTCAGCACTCAGACATCGCTTGTCGAAAATAAATCAGAAATCAAAATCTTTTTGTATTTTCTGAAATGTAAAGCAGTAACGAAATATGTACAAACATATTTACAAATAATATTTTTGTTTGAGTATGCGTCAGAGGATCATATCAGTTTTTGACAAGTCACAAGTACCGTTGAGCTTAATTACACATTAAGAATTAAACAATTCACTTAGATTGTCGATATACTGGTCCACTTAAATTTTCATACAAATTTCAACAGATTCAGGATACGAATTAGGTATTTTAAGAACTTAAACCCATTCATGTGTCCCACCTCTTGAATATACTCCCGTATCCAGATCCCAATATTCAGTCTTACAGGTATTATAACACAAATGATATCTGTAAGGGGTTAATAAATTATGAAGAATCATGAGAGCTCAGGTCAGAACTACCGTTCAGTAGAGAGATCATGACTCAACTTGTAGGTGTGTCCCCTTTAGAGGATCTTTTTTACAACAGCATTGCTAAGCAATTTTATTGTCTTATCATATATGCTGAGGGTGATGCTGTGTTTCAAGCATTCGCAGAAAGTATTATTCAAGGACTAGGTCAGAACTTCCATTCAGCAGAAGTCCCGGAATAATACCCCAGATATCACTGAGTATAAAAACCTAGTATATCAGAAAAAGGAACCTTTCAAACTAGATTTCAGGGGTTACCTATATATCCAAGTAGTGTTCCCCACGAAATAAGCAAGTGTTTGAATTTAGATTTATATCCCGAAAAAGTTTACTAAGTGTATAAAAATCTACCGACACATCCACGGTGAGATCGTTTAACACATTTAAACTTTCCATTTATTTAGCGTACTGTAACTGTCTACTGATGTACTATCATTTCCTCTTTTTTACGCAAAAACTCAATTTTTCAAATTTTATCATGTTTTTGTCTTTTTGCCAATAGGTTTTTATCATGTTTTTGTCATTTTCAAATTTTCTAATGTTTTTGTATTTTCTAACAACAATACTCCCCCTAAAATGCAAAACCATTTAAAGAAAATTTGACAACCAACACCGATAACTTTGTCTCGTCGTCCATTTTCTGCATCTTGTGAACTGAATTACACGAAAAGCACTAATTACCCCCATGATTTACAACCCATTGATCTTAATAGTTTGAAAACCGTTTTTCAATCTGATGAAAGCAATCATGTTTGTTCAGCCGTGAGGGTTTCGGCGTATTCAATCAACAATTATTCAAACAAAAATAAAACCAACATATTTTTGTATTTTCAAATTTTAACAAACTAAAACATATGTTTGGTTTTTAATTTTTCAAATTTTTAGGGTTTTGAAAATATTGTTTATTTATGTACAGAAAACAATCACACTAAACTCCCTGTTTAACCAAACCAGGGTCCTGCAACCTCTTCCTGTGCCAGGCTGCCCCAACTATCATTCTCACAATCTTCAGCTTTGTTGAGCACCTGCACATTCAAACTTTATCAATCATTTGAACAATTTAGCCCAGGTCTGTTGGACCTTAGGCATTTCAACGCAATAATTTTCATTCAATTTTGGAAACTCTTTGTCATTTAAAACTTTTTCAACATTGACTTCAACTTTCTCATCTTTTTCCGACATCACTTGTTTCTTAGCACTCCACATTTGACCTTCCGGAGTACCTCTTTTGTAAAAGTTTGTTTCTTTTTGAACCTTTTGATCTTGAACAACATTTTTAGGTTTCCAAAACTCTTGAGGTTTTATCATATCAACAGATGTTCTCCAACTTCGTGTTGTTCTCAATCTGGGTGTGTGAGAATTCCAGGTCTGTCTTGAATCGAACCTGCTTAGGTTTGATTTCCAATTTTGATTTGAAGCAAACTTGTTTGTATTGTACCTCCAAGTTTATTTCGAATCAAATCTGGTTGACCTCGGATTCACATCCTCATATTTATGTTTTTCAACATCAACAGGCTTTGGATTTGGACACTTTCGTGCAACATGTCCAATTTGATCACATTTAAAACACACTTTCTTTGAAACGTCCTTGGCCTGTTGTTGTTTCTTTTTCATAGCATCAAACTCCTCATTTGACTGTTGTCCAAATTTGAGTTTTTCTTCTTCTTTCAAACTTTTTCCTTGAACAAAATTCATTTTTTGTTGCAAATCTTGTTTTTCATTTTGTTTTCAATTCTGTTTCTTTTTATAACCCAAACCAGCCTTCATGTTTTTCTTCTTAAAACCAGGTTTGTTATAAGAACCTTTGTGACCTTTACCATCAAACTTCGAAATTTCCAACTTCTCAATCTCAACCATTTTGAAAACTTTATCGACCTTCTCTGAAATCACATTCTGAATCGGGAATACAACATCTAAGAATAGTTTGTCCGATCCAATCATGGTATAAACCAATCCCTTTGAATCATCATCCAATTTTTTCTCGGATTTTGTGTTTTTTAGATAACCATCATGAAAATTTCCTTCATCTTCATCCTGTGATTCAGACTTACCTTTTGTAGACTCATCTTTCAAAACGCTTTCAACAACCTTACTTACCACCTCTGAATCATTAGCATCATCAGATTTGGAGTAAGTCACATCGATACTTTCAGGTAACCGGTCAGCTATGTTCAAACCCTTTGCCACCTTTTCCTCATCATAAAAAGTATAATTGTTTCTCAATGGTGGTGGTACCTGATGAAACTCTGAACCAATACCCTTTTTGCAATTTTCAGTATCTTTGTCATCGGGTGTAATGTTGAAAATGCGTTCGAGAATGTACGAAGAGTTATGATAACTTTGAAGTTTTGTAACAACTTTTTTCTTTTTCAGCCAAGACTTGTTTAAGATGAGCAATTTCATCAACACATTTGTTTAATTCAATTTGCTATTCTTTAAACTTTCTTTCATACATTTCTTTAGTAACTAAAGTTTCTGACAATCTTTGATCAAAACTTTTGACTTGGCTCTTCAAAGTATCATATGCTTCTTGTACTCTCTGACTCGACCACTTTAAAGAATCATACTGTTTTTGTAAATCTTGAAATTTGGATTCTTTTTCAACACAACCAACACATTTTGCTGAACACAGTTGTCTATAAACATCATTATCCTTTTCAAGACCTTGACATTTTTGTGTCAATTTTTCAACTTTTAGTTTCAAAATTTCTTCTTTTTCAATCATTTCTTTACATTTTATTTTGAAAACATTTTCAAGTTTGCTTGTTTCAATATCTTTTGTTTTGATTGTTTCATCTTTTTCAATACAGGCTTTGCACATTTCTATGCAATTCCTGCATTTGTTTTCTTTTTCATCAACTAATTCAACATTCGATAGATCAGAAGATTTTCTAACCTCGGTTTCATTCAGCACCGGTTCTTCTGACTTAACTTTCTAATCTTCCTCCTTTTCCTCTTTCTGAGCTTCTTCTATCTTCTGTTCTTCTTCAGCTTTCTATTCCTCTTCAGCAGCAACCTTCACAACATTCTTAACTTCTTCAATCATCTTCTTCAATTCTTCTTCTTTTCTCTTCTTCATTTCTACCACCTTCGGTAGACTTGCTTCACAAACCTCTCTTATTTTCTTCTCCAAATCAGGCAGATATGCTTTATCAGATAACCTTCGTGTGTTGAAAGTAGCTTGCCTTGGAATCAAATTTGTTACAGCTTCGAAATCCACTTTTGATGGGTCAACAACTGGATTACCCCGTGGATCCATGTAACATTCCAACTCTTCATTCCATCTTTTTGCTCTCTGGGCTTCTTTGAATGGTTCATTTAATTTTCCAATTTCCCAGCTTGCATAGTCTGCTTTCCAATATCTATCAGGATCAGCATCAGCCACAAATGCATATCCAACTGCATCTTCTTCCGGGCATACTTGACTCCAGTCGTAACCTTCATCGTCATATATAACTGCAAGAGCCCTTGATTTTTCTTCAGGTTGTTTCAATCTTGGTGGCTCAGACTTGTTCTGATGGTAAATCGCTTTCTTGTAATAATCTTCGTTGAACGGGTTTGCAGAATCATCATCAGCATATTCATTTCTGCACTCGCGCTTAAAGTGACCTCTTTGTTTGCATTTGAAGCATGTCACCTTAGATTTATCAAATCCTAGTTTGGTTGATGGTCCACCAATTGACTTTCTCCCCGTTATCTCCATGAACCGCTGTGCCCGACGAACCGCACTGGCCATGCACCATCTTATATCCATTAGTTCCATCTCCTCGGGGTCTAGTTGATCATAATCTTCTTTCGTCAAGTTGGTATTGCCAATCTTCCCTGCAACAAGGCTTTCATACGATTCAAGTACAGATGCCAAGAAAACCATCTGTTGTTTTGCCGATTCTTCGCTGAAATTCTGCCCATTCTTTAGATCCACTGCGATATTACACTGAAATAAATTCTTAGAAGCAGATTGACTTGAAGTGTTTGAAGAAGATCCACTGTGAAAACCACTGTGATAACTTTCATTGTTCACTGAACTTGAACTTTCTGCAGAAAACGTTGTTCTTGGAGACCCAGCCTGCGGTACATTTCCTCTATAGTAAAGCTCTACATTCCGCTAATAAGCCGGATTGTTGACTTTAGATCTCTTTATCTCCAGCTCATGACTTTCAAGCCTTTCAACCAGCAAATCCACTTTCAAATCTTCAGGCTTGATTGTGTTTTTCAACATTAGAGCGAAGTATTGCCACTCTTGATCATTTGGTAATGAATCAAACAATTTATCCACTGGTTCCTCTTCAGAATATGTGATTTCATGTCTGGCCAGCTCCATTTTTAGATGCCCAAATCTCTCAATCATTTTACAAACAGATTCATTTTTCATACAACTAAAAAGATCAAACTCTTTACGCAACAGTTTCTTTTTTTTTTTTAACAATTTCATTACTTCCTACACACTTTTTCCCTAACGCTTCCCACAAACTCTTTGAAGTTTTCTCTTGTTCAAGTAACGAAATAATATCTTCTCTCACTGACTGTTTGATGAATGTAATCATTTTATATTCAGCCACAACATTTTTTACATCTATGTCTGAGAAATCTTTTGGATCTATTAACTCTCCTCCCTCTTTTACTGGTTCAGTGTATCCATCTATCATTTTTAACCAGCTTTCAGGAGCGAAAGCTTTTACCCAACCCTCAAATCTGTTTTTCCACCAGTGATAATCTTCCACTTTCATTAGCTTTGGTGGCTTCTGTTGGCTTCCGTACATGTTCTCAAACTTTAAATTCTCCGAAATCTCTCTTGAATATTCTTTCATCTCAGATCTTCTATCTGATGATTCGGAAGTGAACGCGTTGTAAAAAGTGTTGTAAAATTCTTCACCGTTGTTTGACATCTTCAATCACCTGAAAACAAATAAACAAACTCAATCAGTTTAAACAATATCAAATAATCTGAAATACACTGACACTCGGTTGTCGTGAAATGATCTTGACGCGAAAAAGTTCACTTTTGGAGTGGAATCACAAATTTGCACTTTGGAGTGGAATCACAAATTTGTACTTTGGAGTGGAATCAGATTTTAAACTTCTAGAGCGGAATCAGAAGTTTGTGTCTAGGAGCGAAATCAGAATATGGTAGCCAGGAGCGGAATCAGACTTCTGTTTGGAGCGGAATTAGATTTTTAAGCTTCTGGAGCGGAATCAGACATAATGGTCTTCTGGAGCGGAATTAAACTGAATGTTGGAGCGGAATCAGCTTTTTGAAATTGATCAGGAGTGGAATCAGCAAGTCTTTTGGAGCGAAATCAGACTTTTGAAACTGAATCAGACAATTAGGAGCGTAATCAGAAACTATCCATCTCGAGCGGAATCAGTTCGGAGGTCAATTTTGTCCATTTTTAGTCCGAATTTTAACATGAAACTTTCAAGGGTTTGTCTATGTCCAATTTTAAACAATCTGTGAAATTTTGATCTGGTTTTGACCGGTAAATCTTGTTCAGATTGAAAAAGAAGGTGTAGAAGACAGAAAATTGATATAATTGAGCTAAACTCTTCCTCCTGTGCTCTGATACCACTTGTAGGATCGTTGTTGGACCCGAACGAGTCAAACAGAAGAGTCTTTTCTCTGTATCAAAGGCGGAATCAAAGATACAGACGCTCAAACTAATTATAATGCTTCTTTGATTGATTTAACAACGTTTACAACCTGAAAGCAATCTGGCAGCACTTCGTTACAAGTTTCAGAACCATACCAAATGAAAACAACACATGCCCTATATATAGTGGTGTTAATTCCACTCCTAATGACATGGAGTCATTTCGAGTGGAATCAGATGTTCTGATTTCGCTCCAAATGACCTTGTGTCATTACGAGCGGAATCAACATCTTAAATCTAACAAACTGTTTTTCAAACCTCGGGCACTGATTATCCTATTATATCCTATTACATGATACAAGACGAAGTCAATAGACGTAATGCACTAACATTTATTATTATTATTTTTACCATTATTATTATTATTCTTATTTGTTTTAATAACTCACTCACGGGCGACACCACTACTGCCATAGCTGCCGCTGTGACTACCGTCGCCGTCGTCACCCACTTCCGCCGCCACCACCACCACCACCCACTTCCACCCCAGCTGTCTCCCGCCACCACCCACCTCCACCCCAGTCGTCACCCACCTTCGCCGCTACCAACCGTCACCCACCATCCACACATTCGCCCCCGCCGTCACTCTCCACCACCCACCACCCCCGACACCACCGCACCACAGCTGCCACCCACCCCCGCCTCCGTCGTCAGCCGCCACCCACCTCCACCACCGACCACCACCGTCGCTGTCACCCACCACCGTCCCCGTGACCCATCACCATTGTCGTCGCCACCGCCTACCTCTGGCCCCGCTAGGGGTGTGCATAAAACCGAATTAACCGACCCATAACCGAAATAACCGAAAAAACCGAACCAAAAAAACCGAACCGAACGAAAACCCGACGGGTCGGTTTTTAATTTTTTGATAACCGCTAATAATGGGTCGGTTATGGTTTTCAACATTTCCATAACCGCCATAACCGAACCGACCCGCTAGTTTGTAAAGTAATGGTTAACCGACCCGTATAACCGACCCATATGTATAAACCAATCCGTCTTGTATTATTCAAAAATTGAAATTGCTGGAGCGCATGAAGGAATACCAAACGACCGAAGTAATTAAAACCAATAGATACGCGCCTACTTATTTCTATTAGGGTTCCAAACTTTGTCAGCGTCCTTTCAGTTTCAATTTTCCTATCAGTTCCTCCATGACCTAAGAAAGTAAGAAATGAGAGTTCCATTCAAAGTTCTACACTTCTACTTCCAGTTCAGAGTTCCAGGTATTGTTCTCGATTACGTATTCCAAACGATTCTGATTTTTCTCGACTGAATCTCGTTCTTGTTTATAAAGTTGTATGATCTTGTATGACTGATTCTCGTCTGATTGTTCGACTGATTCTTGTATGACTGATTGTTCTCGTTTGTATGACTGATTAGTATATGACTGATTGTTCTCGTTTGTTCGACTGTTTTTTTGTATGACTGATTAGTATATGACTGATTGTTCTCGTTTGTTCGACTGATTCTTGTATGATACATCGCTACTTAGTTTATTATTCTCCTCTGTTCTCAATAAAGTTATTTTTTTCTGCTATCGGATAGACGGATACAATATTTAAAGTTGTATGATTAGTATATTATTCAATATTAACTGATTAGCTACGCCCAAGTTCATGGTTAACCGACCCATAACCGACCACCATAACCACCAAAACCGCCATAACCGAAACCGCCATAACCACCGGTTATGGTTATGACTTTTCAATAACCGACTTCTCGGTTATGGTTATGGTTATGACCCAAAACCGACCCAAACCGACCCATGCACACCCCTAGGCCCCGCCACCACCCATCGCCGCCACCCACCCACCACCACCGACTACCGTCACTCATCACCGATTTTATTCCTTCGTCTATTCTTTCCTACCAAACAACACAAAGTAATGATTCATTTGATTCTCACGTGGTAACCAAACAAGACATGGAATGGTAATGATCCATTCCATTACATCGTCAATTCCATTACCTCGTACATTCCATTCACCCGTTTATTCCATTACGCCATACCAAACAGACCCTTAAAGAATTATATGTTGTGTTTTAATACTTTTAATGACTTAAACTCCTAAATTTATGTAAAATTATTTTTTTGTCCCTTTTACACACTATATTACAATACATCTCATAAAAATATCTTATATTTTAAGTTGTACGAGTATAATTACTTAAGTTACAACACTTAATGCAAATGTTAAAAACTTTTTAATGGTAAATATGTCTTTTTGAATAATACCTACATCTTTACCTCACACAACTTTACTCAACTTTTGATTATTCTAAAAATAATTACACTTTTCCCCTTAGTATAAACTAACCAATCTCACAACTTTTAAATGAACATAACTTTTTCGTACGGTAATATATATTTTTTTTAAATTACACCATAAAACGAGCATTTTATTCTCTTTAATTTAAGTATCGCAGTGTTATATTTTTTTTTAGTTTTAAAAATTGATATGTTAGGTGATTTACAGTGTCTAAGGGTGAGCCATAATTCGACCGTTAACCGAAAACATATGAAATTAGAGAGAAATCAACTGTTGTATACGAAACCAAACAATTCAATACTACTAATAAGGTACGATTCAAAGAGTTACATTTTAGTTGAAGGACCAAATGTGACTAATGATCATAAAGACGCAAATATATTTCATATCATTAGTTAAGGGGGAGATTGTAAAGACCAAATGTGACTAATGATCATCAAGAGTCAAATATATTTGATATCATTAGTCAAGGGGGACCTTGAAGATAATACAAGATGTTGATAACATTAGCCTAAGGAAGAAATTGATGGGTCTTGAAATTGAGATTGATGCTTTGATACTAAATTGTAAGTCCAAAACTTGAATCTACGATGCTAGTGATTGATTCCTATAAAATAAAATATAAATCATAAAATGAACACACCAATATATTTCAATGAAAAACCCAATAGATGATTTGCATATGATTATTACAATAAAGCCCCTAAAATCTTAAACGTGTGTTATATCCTAAAACCCTAAATCTTTTTTTCTATTTATAGCCAAATTGTAAGACCCCAAAACCTGATTTTTATTAATTAGTATGTTTTCTTGTGTGTTGTCATGAAATAAAAACAACTAAGTTACGTAACTTAGTTAGAATATAAGTTAAGTATGAAGGGATGAAGTTTTAAACAAAAGAGGTAGAAAGCAAACATGAGTGTCTAAAATTGCAAGATGGAAATTAAGGTTTTTGACAAATAAACCCCCCCCCCCCCCACCCTCGAATGTGTGTATATGTCGTGATATACAACGAGAACCATGGAGGGTTCTCACACAACTTCAATCCAGAAATTTGATGTTAAAATTGAAGCCAAACCCTTGCATCATCAAGGATTTCTAATCATCTAGCCCTAACAAACATGTGTTAACTGGTAGATTCTAATATGGTGACTTTCCAAGTAATGGGTGTGTGATCTGTCTTTGATTTGTATGTTAATAAGCAGGAATGTGTGTTAAAATCACCAAATAGAACTTGGTTTATAAAAGGTTCAAGTAATTTTATGTTTTGAGATGAAACTCACTTGTAGTGGTAAGAATGGTGACATGGGTGAATCACCCATGTCTAGTTCTTGTTCAAATCTTGATGTATTATGTAGTATTTGTTAGTGCATGCGTCTGTCGACTTCGTCTTGTATCGAGTATTGTTCATAGAATGTTAGATCAGGGCACGTAGTTCAAGATTAAAGGTTATTTCGCTTGAAAGAGACATGTGCAGACTCAAGCGAAATTAACTTAGTTAATTCCGCTTGAACTGTCACACTACCTCTTCAAGCGGAATCAGATCTCTATATATATGTGTTCAAGCGAAATCATTTAGAATCTTTCCGGTTAGAGCAACGAAGTGCTATCGTGTCACACCCCTATTTCCACGTGTCCGGTGGGCCCGGTGGGGGAGTATCGTGACGTGGTTGGCAACATAATAGTCAAACAACACAATATATAAATATGCACAGCGGAAGCAATTGAGAAATATAATTCAACTTTAATAATGTTTGTAATATCGTGTATCACAACAGTTGAAGGTTTGTCTACAGAAGGATCAAAAATAAATAATAGTTCAACAGACTTTAGGCATCTTAAGCTTGCGAGACTTCTATTGATGCTAAGGAGAAATCCCAGCCAATTACGCTTAGTACCTGCATTTAATCTTTTTGGGAAAATACGTCAGTTTACACTGGTAAATACATTCAACTTACTCATTTTAAAAATGATTAAAAATTGATTTGGATGCACGTGGCATAAACATTTTATTTAACTTGGGAGAATTATTTAAATATATAATCTTGTGAACGAATTACATGTTCCTTGTGCGTTCAGTAGCCCGGATCGTGTCCGGGTTAAAGATCAATAGACACACCACATGATTCTTTTGTGCACTGACGGGTGTACGCCTACACCCCGCGCTTAAGTCGTGGCCATTTCTTAAAATAATGCCAAGGATATCCGGGACATGGTCATTAACCCCCCAAAGGCTTTAAGTAACAAGACTGTTTAAACGAGCCGATCAAATTATTCAATTAACCACCCAACGATGGAAGATTTGATGCCCGATCAAGCGGTATTCTATATACCGTAACCCAAGCCCGTATAGGGAAAATAAGTTAAAAGTATTTACCTGAGCAAAGTATAAATCACAATAAGCAAACGCAAGTAGCTTTTACTGGTACTCCTAATCTGGAACGAAGGTTTATAATAACCTATTAGAATCCTAACGGGTCTTTAATTAAGCTAAAGCTTAGACCGGTTAGTTTCAAAGATACGGTTCGTACGCACGATTAAGCGATGACCCGATAGAATGTGTTTTAGACCCAACAAGTATGAAGACTTGTTTAATATGGGTATATTATACACATTCTGGATTTTGAGATAAAACCGATAAGGTTTGACCCGTTTCGGCTAATTTATGTAAACTAGTTACATAAACCGAACGCGTAATAAGCGTAACGGGTAATAATGAGAGTCATTTACAGGTTTCCTAAGTTAATATGCTCCAATTATGTTGTGACATCAGTAAGATATCATTTATTATGCCCGAAATGAATTTAAACACAAACTATGCCCCGTAGGGGTAGTTTGGTCATTTATAAGGTGATAAAAGAGTTTAAGTAGTATCCTGAGTTACAGGTCTGATGTAATCAGCAAAGATAATCAATTTGCTAAGTTATATCAGTAGGGTATTGTATATATGTGAAATTTATCAATTATAACCAAACTATGCACCGTATGGGCATTTTGGTAATTTCACATAAGCCGTAAAGCTCAAAACTGAAGTCTGAGTTAAACAACTTTTGCTTACTGTTAAAATATTATAATTTGCCTCAAATATCAGTAGGTATCACCCTTTGTATGTTTAAAATAGTTTTAGTACCTACTATGCGTTAAAAACGCTTAAAAAGGCGATTAGAAGCCGTTTCCGGGTTCTATATAGAAATCTGATATTTTTATTATTCCAGAGGGTTTAAAATAATTTATTTATCATTTAGAATCAGTAGCAAAAGGTTTGGAGTCGTTTAGATATGTAAAACTTATTTTATGGCCCGTAAGGGCAAAACCGACAATTACCGGATTAAGCCTACGACTATGAGTTATGCTCAGCCTAAAATTAATTAAAAATCTTCAAAAATCCCAAAATAATATATTACATTAGTGGGTAATAAGTTTGATACCAAAAAGTAGGTTTAAATAGGCTATACGCTAATCATGTAGTTTAATCGCTAAATAAGCTTCTAATTACGCTAATGAGCATAACTCTCAATCTACACCTCAAACTGATGTCAAATTTTGGGTGCAAGTTTATATATCAGTAACTAAGGTTTCTACTCTTTTACATTTTCAAAAATCACGTTTTAAGGTGAAAAGGGCATAATGGTCAACATATGGGCAATTAACGGAATCATGCGTATTAATTGGATAACTAATGATCTGTGGTGTATAATCACAGAGGGTTATACTAGCATGTAACCTGGTCCAAATGAAGCTCTAAGGTATTTCTAAAACATACCAAAACGGGTCAGAACTGAAGTCAAAGCAAAAGTCAAAGCTTTGTGACTTTCGGTTCCGAACCGGGTCTAAACAATAAATTGTCGGGTTGAACATGTTTAGACATGTTCTTACACTAATTACCAAGTTATATTAATGATCAAACAGGTTGTATGTGTTCTACATTGCTAATCATGCATAAATTAGAAACTAAGTATCCTGTTGACTTTTTATTAGCAAGTTTGACCCGACATTTGACCTAGTTAGAGTGGGAATCAGGGGGAACCCTTTTAAGGGTTTATTACCCACATAATTACCAACTTATAACTAATTTTGATTCGACTAATCACTGGACCATTAGTGATTAATCTTAAAGTCAACCGTTAATTACAACGGTTTGACTTTTAAGCTAAAACTTAACTAAGAAGGGTTAAGCAAACTTACAAGAGTCCTATGAACAACCAGAGATCACTTGAGAGAAGACTTGAGCTCCAAAAGTGATCCAAAGTGCAGATGAAGGTGTGATTGCAATGTTGCAACTTAGGGGCTTTATATAGTTATCAAATCACCACAAAATTTTGACATCTAAGTCTACCACTGGCCACAATTCATCCACAAGTGTCCCTTGATGTTTAGGGGTTGTTTAGGGGTCAAGGAGGATGTGGAAAATCGGTTAAAGTCGATTGCAAAGGCTATGGCAGACAAGGCTCCTACAAAATCGTAGCAGGCTGTTCAGATAGGGCCGTCGCGTAGCGCGACGGCAAGGTGTTGAGTGCTCGCGCTGCGCGAGCCTATGTGATCTTGCCAAAACAATTTCCATAAATTGCAGTTTTGGTCCCTGGTCCTTCTAAAGGTCGCTTTCACGCCTTGTTTTGCACTATGAGCCCTCTAAATTGACTTATAAGGGCTTTAAGACATTTACCTACTTTGTTTAGTCCTCGGTTAACTTTATTGTTACCCAAAAAGTCATAAATTTCAACGTTGACGCTTTAACCCCTTGTATACGATTTTGATCATAACTTTCTCATACGATAACGAAACTTTATGAAATTTATGTCGTGCATTCTAGTGAGCATAATTAACCGTTACAAAGCTTCGGGTTTGTTAAAAGGTTACTCAGAGGTATAACTTAAACATGTTGACACATTTAACCCTTGTAGTTTGTAATCTCTCACTTTCTTTCATATTTAGCTTCGTATGATCCATGATTTATTCGTTTGAAGGTATGAGCATCATGTAGGGTTAATGTACAATATATTTATTCACTGTTGACATTTAGAACTCGTATATTCACATACTTTCCATGATTGTCACTTTAATCCTTTCATAACATTCTTTCACACGTTCAAACATATGACACGTGTCAACACATTATAGGACATGAATTTTCGAGGTGTTACATCCTCGCCCCCTTAAAATAAATCTTGACCCAAGATTTACTGAAACAAATAAGGGTACTTTTCTTTCATTGTGGATTCAACCTCCCACGTATATTCGGGACCTCTACGGGCATCCCATTTGACCTTCACAATAGGCACATGCTTCCTTCGAAGCTTCTTAACCTGTCGATCTTCAATCGTCAATGGTTTTTCCACAAATTTTAAGCTCTCATCTATATGCACATCTGTATGTGGTATAACCAGTGATTCATCAGCGAAACACTTCTTCAGATTGCAGATGTGGAACACATTGTGAATTCCACTGAGCTCTTCAGGTAAGTTTACCTTATAGGCAACTGACCCGACACGTTCGATAACCTCGAAAGGTCCTATGTATCTCGGGCTTAGCTTGCCTTTCTTACCAAATCGCATCACCCCCTTCCAGGGTGATACTTTAAGCAATACCTTGTCACCTACTTCGAAGTGAAAGGATTTATGCTTTGGATCTGCGTAGCTCTTCTGCCTATCTCGGGCAGCTTTGAGACGGTCTCGAATTTGGACAATCTTGCCCGTTGTTTCAAAGACTATCTCTGGTCCTGATAATTGGACATCTCCAACTTCTGCCCAACAAACGGGCGTTCTACACTTTCTACCGTATAAGGCCTCAAAAGGCGCAGCCTTTATGCTAGTGTGGTAGCTATTGTTGTAGGAGAACTCAATCAAGGGTAGGTGGTTATCCCAACTACCACCCAAATCGATCACACATGCACGTAGCATGTCTTCCAAAGTTTGAATAGTACGCTCACTCTGACCGTCAGTCTGAGGGTGGTAAGCCGTACTGAAATTCAAACGCGTGCCCAAAGATTGTTGGAAACTTTTCCAAAAATGTGACGTGTATCTAGTATCTCTGTCATAGATAATAGACACAGGTATGCCATGTAAGGCTACAATCTTATCCACGTATAACTGGGCTAACATATCGGAGCTGTAAGTCTCCTTAATGGGTAAGAAATGTGCTGACTTAGTCAGTCTATCAACTATAACCCATATTGTATCATTTCCTTTCCTTGTCTTAGGTAACTTGGTGATAAAATCCATGGTTACCATTTCCCACTTCCACGTAGGAAGTTCAGGCTGTTGTAGCAAACCTGACGGCTTTTGATTCTGCTTCGACTTGTGCACAAGTCAAGCACTTAGCTACATAGGTGGCTACAGACTTTTTCAAGCCTATCCACCAATAATTTGCCCTTAGATCCTGGTACATCTTATCAGCTCCAGGATGAACGGAGTATTTGGAACTATGGGCTTCCTGGAGGATAACATCTCGAAGTCCTCCATAAATTGGAACCCATATTCGTCCATTTAATCTTAGAATTCCGTCCTTGCTAAGAGTTAACTGCTCCTCAGTTACCCCTAGCTTTTGATTAGGATAGTTAGCTTCCAACACAGCTTCCCTCTGTGCAGCTAACAACCTTTCAGTCAAACTGTTCTTTATCTCCATGTGCTTGGCATTGATTCGAATGGGTTTCACCCTTTCCTTTCGACTCAAGGCATCGGCGACTACATTCGCCTTGCCAGGATGGTATCTGATTTCACAATCATAATCATTTAAAGTTTCCATCCAACGGCGTTGCCTCATGTTTAAATCTTTCTGATTAAACAGGTGTTGGAGGCTCTTGTGATCAGAATAGATCACACACTTGATTCCATATAGATAATGCCTCCACAGTTTTAGTGTGAATACAACGGCACCCAACTCCAAGTCATGGGTGGTGTAATTCTTTTCATGCACCTTTAACTGTCGTGATGCATAGGCAATAACTTTGCCTTTCTGCATAAGCACACACCCCATGCCCATGTGCGATGCATCGCAGTAAACCACAAAATCTTCTATTCCATCTGGCAATGTCAAAACAGGAGCGTTGCTCAACTTCTGCTTTAGGATATCAAAGGACTCTTGCTGCTTAGTGCCCCAAACGAACTTTACTTTCTTCTTAGTCAAGGAAGTTAGGGGTGCAGCAATCCTTGAAAATTTTTCAATGAAACGCCTGTAATATCCTGCCAATCCCAGGAAGCTACGAATCTCTGTAGGCGTCTTTGGCTCTTGCCAGTTCATAACCGCTTCAACCTTAGCGGGATCCACTTGGATACCACGCTCACTCACTACATGTCCAAGGAATTAGACTTCTCGAAGCCAAAATTCACACTTGGAAAATTTGGCGTAGAGTTTCTCATGATGCAGGAGTTTGAGAATACATCGAAGGTGTTTCTCATGGTCAGCTTGATTCTTCGAGTAGATAAGGATGTCGCCGATGAAAACGATGACGAACTTGTCTAAGTAAGGCTTGCAGACGCGATTCATGAGATCCATGAACGCGGCAGGTGCATTAGTGAGCCCAAAAGGCATCACTAGGAACTCGTAATGACCATAACGAGTTCTAAATGCAGTTTTGTGTACGTCTTCATCTCTAACCTTCAGTTGGTGGTAGCCTGACCTCAAATCAATCTTCGAAAAATAACTTGCCCCTTGCAATTGATCGAACAAATCGTCGATCCTGGGCAAAGGATACCTATTCTTTATAGTGACCTTGTTAAGCTCACGGTAATCGATGCACAGACGCATCGATCCGTCCTTCTTCTTGACAAACAGGACTGGTGCTCCCCAAGGAGACGAACTAGGTTTTATGAAACCTTTAGCTAGCAATTCATCCAGTTGTGTTCTTAATTCCTTCATTTCCGTTGGCGCCAACCTATAGGGTGCTCTAGCAACTGGTGCTGCTCCGGGGATGATATCAATCCTGAATTCCACTTGCCTATCTGGTGGCAAACCAGGTAGTTCTTCCGGAAAAACTTCTGGGTATTCAGAAATGATGGGGATGTCTTCTATCTTCGGTTTAGGCTCATCAATAATCACTTGTGCCATGTAGATGACACAACCTTTCTTTAAACATTTTGAAGCCTTCAGCATAGTCACTTGCTCAGGCAGTCCATACTGGGTATCTCCCCGAATGGTAAGTGATTCACTAGACGGAGTCTTTATCACCACTTGCTTTTTGTTGCAGACAATTTGGGCCTGGTTATGAGATAACCAGTCCATACCCAATACTATGTCAAAACCGGCCAATTTAAAGGGAAGTAGAGACAGAGGAAAAGAATGGTTCTTAATGGATATAACACATCCATCTAACACAGTTGAGACGGTTTCTAGTGTGCCATCTGCTAACTCCACCTCATAATTCACACTTAAGGTTTTGACAAGTAATTTCAACAATTCACAAAACTTATTATCTACGAAACACTTATCAGCGCCCGAATCAAAAAGTACTCTTGCATAGACATCATTTACAAGGAAAGTACCTGTAATAACGTTGTCGTCTAGAACCGCTTCCTTTGCGTCCATTCTGAAGACCCTAGCATTGGTCTTCTTGGCCTCTTCAGGTTTCTTGGTGTATTTAGGGCAGTTGGTTTTAATGTGCCCTTTCTCATTACAGTTATAGCAAGTTGCATCCTTCAGCTTTTTGCAGTCCAAGGTCTTGTGGTCCTTGGACTTGCATATACCACAAGCATAGGTTTTTGACTGAGTCTGTGAGTTCGACTCGAGTCTGCACTTTCCAAAGTGTTGTTTCTTGCAAATCTTGCACTTGGGCTTCTCACCAGAATGATACCCATCTTTCCTTGACTCAGATCCTTTCTTCTTGTCACCGTTCCCACGGTGCTTCTTGTTCGACCTCCGTGAACTATCATCCTCACGTTTTCTCTTCTCAGCCTCCTTATTCCTCAGCGATCTTTGCCTGACCGCATCCAAAGTGAGGGACAAGGATATGTCAGCTACAGATCTAAAAGTAGCTGGCCGAGAAGCCTTCACGCTTGCCTTGATTTCCGGGGCTAAACCACCGATAAAACGAGCTATTCTTTTTGGTTCCGGGGTTACCAGATACGGAACCAACCGGGACATTGTGTTGAAGCTCGTGAGGTAAGCTTGACAGTCAAGGTTTGTCATCACCAATGATAGAAAATCAGACTCTATCTTCTCCACCTCATGCTGAGGGCAGTAATTTTCCCTGATGAGGGCAACAAATTGATCCCATGACCTGTTGTACAATGGGATTTTCCCGGTGGCTTGAATCAGAGATCTCCACCAGGCTAAAGCTTCACCCTTAAATGATTGCGACACAAACTTGACCACATCCCTCTCAGCGCATCCGCTGATATCCACAACCGTGTCCATCTTGTCTAACCACGTCATGCAGTCAATGGCTCCCTTTTCCCCAGTAAAATCCCTGGGTTTGCAAGACACAAAGTATTTATAGGAGCATCCCTTATTACTGGGTCCTTGGTTTAATACAACCTGTTGAGATGGAGCACTGTGGTGGTTTGAGGAGAGTCTATCATCATCTTTCTTGGGTACATCCTTCTTGGAAGGTGGCTTCGAATGCGGCGTAGATAGGGTCCTACTTCGAGTCCCACTATACTCTTCGTACTGCCGTTCCAATGCCTTTGTAACTGCGTCGTCGACCAACGCTTTCAATTCAGCACCCGTTAAATTAATCCGGGCGTTATCAATGTTCTCCACTGGATGGCTATTAATTTCGTCTGAGTTAGCCATTTTAATTGAAATGTTACAGAAAACAAGGACAATAGTTTATTTGGGAGTTTATTATGGAATTTCCCCTTAGGGTAATTCATTAACCATGGTAAACAGAGACCATATTTGGTTAATTTATTAATCATATTTATTTAGGATTTCTATTATAATTTATCCTAATTATAAAACAATAACAGTTTTATTTGTGGCACAAAAGGCCTAGTCACATGGACATTTTAATTTATAAGCTATGATTTCAGAGAATCAAAACATGAAGGTATACTGGCACAATAGGCCTAGTCACAAGGACATTTATAATTTATAAGCTATGATTTCAGAGAATCAAAGCATGAAGGATTGAACCTAGTTCATTACCTTTATCTGACATGGAGTCATCGCTACCACTGTCTTTTGGCTCATATGGAAATGAGCAAGGCCCGTAGGCGCTATATTACCACTTATGGTCAAAATATGATCATCTTAATTGATGACCTAAACCCATGATTCAGAGATCATAAAATTGGGTGAGGAATCTTTTGAAGAATCCAATAATAAGAATGACGTGTGTGATTTTAATGAATCACGTCTGCCAGGAGTGTTAACAGGGATACGAATCTTTTAAACAGGTCTTACCATCATGGCCAGGTCTTCATAATGACACTCAGGCTAGGTTTCACACTTAAGATTCTTATCCAATATTTAAAGAGGCAGATATTTATTAAAAAGGAATGATTTTTGATTTATTTATTTCATATAATATATTCATGCAGATAATAGCAAAAATGAAATTTATAAACTTACATTCCATTAATTTATTAAAAGGTTACACGTCGCCCTAAACGGGACTTTTTAAATAAACAAACTTACCCACGCAGGGGTTTAAACAAGGACTTACCCACGCAGGGGCTTAACAACAAATATCATAATAGTCCTTGCAGGGACTTACACAAATAACATAATAGTCCACGCAGGGACTTAAACAATAACATACCCTCTTAGTGGTTAACAGAAAGATAGACCCACGCAGGGGTCAAAACAAACAAGCATACCCACGCAGGGGTTTATACAGCAAGACTGGCCCACGCAGGGGCTCAACAACAATTGGAAGGATTCAGTGGTCCTTCTTGCTCTTCCCTTTGATCAAACTTGTCAATCCTTGGAAGAAGCTTTGTCTCTCCCTGCGGTCGCGGTGAAAGTCTCGCTCAACCTGATCCAGTCTCTGAAGTATTTCCTCCCGTTCTGGGGGAGAAAACCGTGGCGGCTGTGATTGCGTCCGTATAATCGGTCTGGCAGGTATCTGGTACCCATGAGTTGGGTACCCTACTCCCCATGAGTCTCCATGCGGTCCTTGGGTGTTATAGTTAGCCGCTACCAAATATGGGTCGGCTTCGGCGTAGTTGTAGTTGGTGTGCACCGGCTGCTCAAACGGGTTATACGCCATGGAACCCGTGTATGACGGAATTGGGTTATCAAAACCCATAGGCGGTAG
>JARYGA010021802.1:0-41548 GCA_030545235.1 Helianthus tuberosus
TTCAAAGCCATGGCATCCTGTTTTTCCTCTTCAACCCGTAATGCACAAGCATGTACATGTTCAGAAAAATCACACAAACAAACATCTATACCGTCCTCTTCATACTCATGCGGGTTGCATCAGTCAACCAAATATGCCATAAAACACTCATCAACACCATTAGCATTAGAATTATTAGTAAAAACATTCAAGCGCAGTTTCCGGTTTCCAAAGGTCATATCGACTGTACCAAATCTATAATCGATCATAGCATGCGCGGTGCTCAAAAATGGCCGACCCAAAATGACATTTTGTTGTTGTTTTGGGTCCGCGGATGAGTAATCCAAGACTAAAAAGTCAACCGGGTAATATAACTCATCAATTTTCACAATCACATTTTGAACCATCCCCGGAGGTAGCTTATGAGACAAATCGGCTAAAACAACCGTTGTCTCCACCCTTGCTAACGGACCAAAGTCGTATTGATCATATAAGCCCCCCGGTAAAATGCTCACCCCGGCTCCAAGATCTAGTAACGCCTTTGCCATTTGAAAATTACCAACTTGAATGTTAATTAATGGCGTGCCCGGATCTTGAAGCTTAGGAGGAAGCTCCCCATTCAAAACTGCACTCACTTGCCCGGTTAAATCCACCCGCTTAGGCATTTTCTTCTTTTGTTGCCTCTTTTGTGTACATAATTCCTTTATAAATTTAGCATAAGCGGGTACTTGTTTTATTGCATCAAGTAGTGGAAGATTAATTTTTACTTGTTTAAACATGTCCCACAATTCTTCTTTTTGGGGACCTCTTGATGCAATAAAATTTTTCTTTCCCGGGTCAAGTAAAGCCGATGGAAACGGGACTTGAGTCGGTTCACCCTCAACTTTTTCACTTTTTTTCATTTTCACCCAACCCCGGTTTTTTAACATTTGATTCTTTAGGTTTAACCGGTGAAACTTCATCATCACTTTCATTACATGTGACATCCTCAACTACCCCCTCAACCAAATCGGGTGACAAATTGGCTTTAAATTTTTTGCCACTTCTTAAAACACTAACATGATGAACATTAACATTACCTCGTGACGAACCATGTGAAGGATTTACCTTGGTGTCGCTAGGAAGTTGACCTTTGCTCTTCTTCAACTCCGCCACATCGGTTGCCAATTGACCCATTTGGGTTGTTAGTGATTGGATGCTCTTGTCACGAACCTCATCCTTTTGCATTCGAACTTCGTCAAGTTGATTCCGTTTTTTCATATCTTGTTGCATAGCCCGAAGCATATCCATGACTTCATTCCCGCTTGACAAAGTTTGACCCGAACCACTTTGACCCGTTTGTTGAAATTGACCTTGATAACCATAGTTGTTTCCACCCCGATAATTGCCTTGATTGTATTGTTGACGAGGTACAAAGTTACCTTGAGCTCCTTGAAAATTTGGGTTAGCTTGGTTCGCCGTGTTCCCGTAGCGGAAATTAGGGTGGTTTCGTAACCTGGGATGGTAGGTGTTGGAGTTCAAATTGAAATTTCGACCACCCTCTCCTTGAATTGCATTCACTTCCTCTACTTGCTCATCAACCACCCCCACTACACACACTTCCGCCGTGTAGCCTATTTCATTGCAGTTAGTACACACATTGTACACTTGATTCGTAGTTTGCACGTTACCACTCTCTACTCCATGTACTTGCGGCCTTTGTGTCACATGCCTTGCCCTTCGTGAAGATTGGGCCTTCCTCTTGGAATTCACCGCCATTTGCTCTAAAAACGCCCAATCAACATGTTCATAATTCGTACCGAATGTGCCATTAGTGATCGACATTAAATCTCATGCATCCTCCGAACTCAACCCCTCGTGAAATGCGTTCAACAACTCCCAAAGTTGGATCCCATGATGAGGGCAATTCTGTAACATCATATTAAACCTTTCGAAGGCTTCATGAAACATCTCCCCCGATTGTTGTTGGAAGCTTCTCAAACCTCTTCTTGCATCATTAGTCTTTTGAGAGGTGTAATATTCATCCAAGAATATTTGTTGCATATCGGCCAATGTAAAGATCGATGCGGAGGGTAGAGTGTGAAACCATCTCTTTGCCTTATCTTCCAAAGAAAATTGGAAGAGAACCAACTTGACATCATCCGAAGAAAACCCTTGACCTTCAATAGTGTTGCAAATGGAGTCATACGTCTCCAAATGAAAATAGGGTTCTTCCGTTGCTAATCCCTTGAACTTTGGTAGACTTTGGAGGGCGGTTGTTCTAACTTCAAACGTTCTTCCATCCGCATGATGAGGAATCACTACCGGTGAAGGATTGTTAGTAATAATGGGCCGGAAGTGAGCTTCAATTCCCCGTACGACCTCTCGATGATGTCTTTGAGGGGCACCCAATGGTGCTCTTGGTTGACCCATTTGTATAGGCCCTTGAGGTGCAAAGGGTGGTTGAAATTGGTATTGCAACATTTGTGGTTGTTGAATCGGTCTTTGAAACTGTGGTTGTATATTTTGAGGACGTACTTGATGTAGCGGTGTAGGGCGTTGCAGTTGTGGCCCTTGTGGTCTAATGTGTTGCACCCCAACCGGTAGTACTCATGTCTTGAAATTGTTGGATCGGTTGACTTTGTTGACCCACTCCTCCTTGCGGTCCCAAGTAGCCTCCATCACCCCCATAGTAAAAACCTTCCTCTTCATACCCTCTAAACTCCTCTTCATAGCCATCATCATATCCATTTCCTTGAATACCCGAGGATTGCCCGAATGGAATGGATGAGTATTGAAAGCCTAATTGATTTGATGGTCTAAATGTAGAGGTAGCATGGACAATAGTTGAATTTGGTGGTATTGTGTAAGTAGAGGATGATTGACCCATAGTTGGGGGAAAGAAGTGTGACAATGGTGGTATTGTGGATGAAGGGCTAAAGGTAAGATTGGGTTCAACTCGAGTAGTGATCGGTTGTGTGGTGTTGGTTGGTGTAGTGTCATGAGGTGGAGTAAGAATTGTAGTGGTATTAGGTATGGTTGTGTTTGGTGATGGTTGTGTGGAAGTAGGTATAAATGATGAGGTCGTTTGACCTATTGTGGGTGGTATTTGAGATTCTTGCATGATGTTTCGTGGTGTGATGGGTGAGGTAGGTGAACCAATAATTCTGTTTTCTCTTACTAAAACTCTGTTTTGCCTTAATGTTCTTTTGATCTCCGGATCAAATGACAATGGTGACGACTTGTGAGAGCCTCTAGTATGCATGCACCTGTAGAACCTGTACACTAAACACACCAGTGTAAACCCGAAAATAACAAAGCAAAACTAACAAACTGACACACGTTGCGCACTACTCCCCGACAACGGCGCCAAAATTTGACGTGATGTCGTGGTCACAATCAAATTTAATCCAAATAACAACTAATAGATAGTGGTAAATGGGTATCGAACTCAGGGAGTATGTGGAAATGTGTTGAATTTTATAGCTTTGCAATTAAACTACAATTAACCTAATTTGCAGAAAATAAAGATCAATGATTTGGATTGTTTGTTTTAGAAAACTAAATTATCAATTACTTACTAATCAAGATTGGATTTTTAATTCAGATTATGAGAACAATGACCATCTTAGGATTCAGTTTCTTCTAACACTTGTGTGAAATTCCAACTAGAAAGAGTTACATAGACATAACTCGTGTATAAACAATCGTTGTGATAAAAGGGAACAAAGTACTCGGATTATATGAATGCGAGGTTGTTTCCCGATGACCAATAAATCAATATCCAACCCTAACCCTTCCCGTGATATCTTGATTGCCAACGGCACCAAGAACGTACGATTTAGACTAGAATTGCAATACCAATTAACAAACTACAATCAATTATTCATACACCATGATAATCAAAGCAAACACAATGTTATCATTCTAGAAATAAAGGAACAAACACACAAGAGTTTAAGAAAACCTTCACCTAAGATGATCACCACAAGTTTAGCCGGACATTGTTCGGTTGATCATCATAACATCAAAGTAGAAGTTCATACGAATCAAAAACTTAAACCGAATGTTTAGAATTGTTTGGAACCAACAAAAAACAGCCAAAATCGCCCCCCAATGTTCAGAGAAAACGTCCAATGATGAGATAATGTCAAAAGGCACCATCAAAAACCGTTTTAATGAGCAGTTACGAATCTGTCCGTCGCCTCCACCGTAATTTACGGTCTCCACCGTAATTTACGGTGGACATCAAACTGTTACGGTGATTCAAGCCTGTGGTACGGTGGAGGAATATGAGTTTCAGGGCCACCGTAATTTACGGTGGCCACCGTAAATTACGGTGGACTCCTGAAATTTGTGTTTTGCTTCTTCTTTCATTCCATGCACGACCCGTTCCACTCCAAACCGTCCAAAGCAGCATTTATCCATTTTTAGCTCCCGAAACATACCTGAACATAAGCATTCGTAGTTATCTAATTCAAGATAATTACACGATCAAGTGAGGGATAAACTCGTCTTTTAACATCATTAAGGGTTGTCCTATGGACCACCCGTCAGCCGCAGTCTCATTCGAACCCCTTCACATTCACCGGAGATTGCCAGAGGACCCGTACTCACACCGGAATACATTACGAGATCACGCCAGATGTTTTGGATAATCATTCTCGTTCGTTCTCTTGGATTTATTTCCAATCTTATTCGTGCGTTCTTCCAAGAAATCGCAACGCAATCAATGTGAGCATACTCAATCCCTTTTTACGCTCTATTATCTTTGGGATGCAATACATGTTCTTTGAATCAAATACACAAACATGCTAGATCTTTTAAACAAATAATCTCTATATATGTTCATACGTGTTATACTTGTAATCATACGTGTTATACTTGAAATCCTACGTGTTTAAGTTCATATGCTTATAATTAGTTATTGTCATGGAAAATTTGTTTAAAGACATTTTTATACATATAATCAAACTTGTATGCTCGCCAATACTTTTGTATTGATCTATGCTTTAACATGTATTGCAGGTTGTGATGATACAAGGAATCTAGTAGGATTGCCTAGAAACACATTTAAATTTTAATACCACAGAGACTTGCATATAACAATAAAACTATAAAACAGTTATGTTACACTTATATAACACTATCACACCATTTTCATCACAATATAAAACACTTTAGGCCACAATATAAAACCCTAAAGCTGATAACCTAGTTATTTAGAACAAGACAAGCATCAATAGACACCATGGACCACCATAGACTGACTTAAAATCAAATCCCCAATAAAACACCACAGAGACTTGCATATAACAATACAACTATAAAATAGTTATATTACACTTATATAACACTATCATACCATCTTCATCACAATATAAAACACTTTAGACTACAATACAGAACCCTAAAGCTGATAACCCAGTTATTTAGAACAACAAAAACATCAATAGACACCATGGACCACCATAGACTGACTTAACATCAAATCCCCAAAAAAATACCTACCTGGTTTCGATCTTACTGCTTGTCGCTTCCTCTTCAAACCCGCAAGCTTGGTCGAACCTTTTTTGGAATCCATAGAACACTCTTTGATTCTGGATTTTGTTATTTAACCTAAAAAAACAACGCACATCAATGTTATGTAAACCCCTAGAGTTCAAAGGAAGTAGACGACGAAGAATGTGTTCGGATTACGCTTATAACACTTCTAGGTTTTTCGATGTTGGTTATCTTCAAGGGATTCGGAGAATTGAAGGCGACAGGATGAACGTTGGTTTTTAGGAGAATGATGGGGGGTTTTAGTTGTGTAGGACACGGTTACCATATTTGAAACATAAGAAAAGACACTATTACCCATGAATTTTACAAAACAACCTACTAATTAAAACACAATTTACATTTTTATACCCTATTGATCTCAACCATTAGATCAAATATCCAATGGTTTAAAACACTTCCTACACTTCTCATACTTTAGACACTTTGTACACTATCCCTACCCTCATTATACATACCTCAAACGTCACTGATTTATGTTCACCTCCATACGGATGTGCAATATCCGCAAACTTTTCAGTTCCCTTCCCACACATATATACCGCATTCTTCATTCTGTCATTTTTCACCAGTTGTTCCACATCAACTTGAGTATCAATGTCGCAACCCCCGACCCCTGCCCCGGAAGACGGGCGGCCGCGAGCTCGCAGAGCTGGTGGTATCGGAAATTTTCATCAGTACCGTAGTTAGGAAATATTTTATTACAGTAAAACATCTCATTTATAAATAATAAACACATGGGTAAAACCCAAGTTTCCATTCATAATATGTTTATAGGGATAAACCCTATTTTATTAAAATAAAACGTCTTTCTTGTTTAGGTAACTTTCATAGCCACTTTTCCAAGCCTTCCGTGCTCCCCAGCTGGCTTCTATTTGGCTTTCACATTTTGTTACCTGAAACGCGTTTTAAAAATATTTATCAGTGGGAAATACTGGTGAGTGCATCCCAATTTAATCAAAACACTTTTATTACTTTAAAGTATTGAGGGCATCCGCAATTACATTTTTTTACATCTATCAAACTACCACCCACGGTACTGTCAATTCTGACTTGTGGTCATGTTACTATTCACAGTATTAGTAACAAGTAATGTATACAAAACCCCAACATACCGACAGTAATTGTAGAATTACAAATACTCAATCACTGTTTAAATTATACTTAAAACTAATTGAGGTTTGTATAAAAAGGTTTACAAAAATGAATGTACTCACAAATAGTGAGAAAAAGTTAATGTACTCACATTGCTGTTTTAGATATCACTACTGCTGGTGACTTCCTGGTTATAATCTATTAAATTAAACAATGCACACATGTTAGTAAAATAACCCAATTTACATTAGCTATACCCCCCTCCCGAGACAGAACTCCAACGACTCAGTCAGGCAGAGTAACTAATATGTAACCGGGGGTTATAATACTTACAATGATGTAGAGCTTCGCTTTTTAGTGGATATTATGCCCGGTGATTACTTCTATTAATTCAGAAATTGAGAGAGAAAGTTTGATCGCGGGCCGATGATTACTTCTATTACTTCTATATATAGGTCTGATCGAACAGCGGGTCGCGACCCGCGATGGCCGCTTCTATCATTCTCGCGGCCCGCGAGAACGTAGGCTCGGTTCTAGCTTGGGTTAGTCACCACTATAGGCTCGCCGAGTGTCGTGCCACGTGGCATTCCGAGGTTCCGCCACTTATCACTCGGTCGCGCCCCACGACATACAAACATGATGTCACACCCTGACTTTTGCGGAAGCGTGGTTATTTGGTGTGACCTCTTAATACCATAGCATTCAGTCATAACAATGCTAAATGATAAAATTAAAAGACATTCATCCATTAATTATGTTTAGAAAATACCACAACAACTTGTCTTGAAAACATCGATACCAAATTACATTACAAACCATGACTTGTCTAACTGAGTTCATAAGACTCCACAAACGACTTTGAATAAAACCTGAGTTTGGAAATATGTATCCCGTCTAGGAATAGGATACACCCCCTGAACTCAACAACCATGGATAACATCTTTTATTAAAACGCAGCTTGAAGACACATGCATACCCTTGCCAGATCCACTAGTTCCCTGAAATACATGTAATTTGAAAAATCAACAAAAGTTGAGCGAGTTCATGTGTGAGTGTATGAATAAGCCTTTAAAGTATGTCTTGTATGTATAAATGTCCCTGGTATGTAGCAATAAGGAAAAAGAGATCACTAATGGGTTGCAAAGCCAATGATATGTGTGAAAAGGTGCAGGAAAACTCAAACCTAGCAAATTTGTACCGGGATTTCGGCTGGAAGACATAGTCACCACTATGGGCCGCCCCGGCCTCATGGGTGTGGGCTCGCTACACCCAAATAGATCTATCACTCATGTCCCTCGGTCCTACGACGAGGATTAATGGCCTTAAGTGTTGTACCTAGCCTTCACATGATCTAGTAGTAAACCCTCCTTAGGCTAACCATACCATGTATAAAATGTCTGTAATAATTGTAACATGTATTTCACCCCCGAAGTATAAAACTGAAAACAGTTAAGAGAAAAGGGGAACATGAACTCACTGTATTGCGTCCTCATCTCGTAACCCAAACTTTGTCAGCAAACACGACTACCTACAGTGTACTAACGTCTATTAGACAAACGGGCCGTGCCTTTGCTTAGCATTTGCGTTTTGAGTTACGTTTCTTATGTTATTCCGAGTTATAATTATTTGTCAAAATAATTAGTATTTCAACTTAAATTATATTTAGTTTTGGAATAATTTTTTAATCAATATTTTTGTATTAATACTTCTCTAGTATTTAACTTTGTATTTCCTTCCCAAGGATGGGGTATCTTACACATGTATTTGTAATTCTCAAAATAATATATTTCTAAGTCTCACTTTATAAAATATGTTCGTAAAATCATTTTGTCTCAAAAATAATGTACTATCCAGAAAATATATATTTTTTTCCCAAAAATCATATATCTTCTAACTACACTAGGAAAATATATTCTTATTTCCAAAATAATATATTTTCACCTTGTCAAATATATGATACAACTTTGTAATATTCACAAAATCATATTTTTATTTCTCGTATCCAAAATAGTGTTTACCAAAAATATATAACTAACGGTATTGATTTGGATAATAAATTTCACAGTACTTCGTTAAGTTATATAATATAACCATTTCACCGAGTATACAAATAGTCACACAAGTGTCTTAATATGAAATATATATTCTAAATATATATTTATCCATTTTTATTTATAAAAACAACCTCCAATATTTGTATTTCGTTACAAAAATTATGGCAAAGTTTATATCGAACACTTATGATCAAAATATACTTGTAAATACTTGTTAGAAAATATTTTTCTAAGTGTTTATATTTTTAGAAAATTTTTGCCATAGTTTCCCCTAAAAATGGAGGTGTCCATGCTATTAAAGCATATCATTTTCTTTTCAAAAAAATCAATCCAACAATAAATAATCAAACTACACTTCCCAAGTGCAAAAATTATACAATGTATATAACAATATGAACATGAACTTTCACAAAAACTCGTAGTGACTTGGTAACATGTTTAGTAGACTTAGTTAGCCTTTAAAGTGTGTTTATTTCTTAATAAACTTCCTTCTTGGAAATTTTAGATGTTTACAACTTGTAAACATATTTTACAAAATTATTCTTTTGAACTCTTCTTGTAAATAAAGTGCTCTTACACTTATTTTATCACCAAAACAATGTTCATTTATGTAAGAACCAAGTTCTACTAAAAATCATATTTTAAACTTGGTTTTCTTGGAAAATTATTCATAAATCTTAGATTCACAAAATTACTAGCTCACTTTATTTATGGTTTTTCAAGAAATCATTTTATTTTCAAGTTCCTGTTCACAAGTGAGGATGATCTTCTTGGGTTGACATATAATCATCCTCTAACTTGCTAAATCATGTGTTTAATCACAATCTAGCAAGCTCCTTATGATGATCAACATCATAATTTCAAGTAAAAAACAATCAAGTGCCATGCATGTATTTAACAAGATTATTTTAACAAGATTTCATCATCTTTAAGTTTCATGTTCATGATTCTTGTTTAAGTCTTTTAGTGTTCTTGTGATTCATAACAATGTACATCTTTTTAACCAACAAAATGAGAAGTAAAAATTAGTAGTAAGAAGCTTACAACTAGCTCAAAGGCTAGGGAAGATCACTAGAAAAATATGATGAAAAATGGTGGATGAAAGCTAAGGATGAAGGTTCTTGAAGTTCTTCAAGCTTCAAGTTCCATGTAACACCTTCTAGTACTTGGAATGATCTTGAAAATGGGTGTATGGTGGTTGCAAGGTGGTGGTGGTGGTGGTGGCGGCACAAACAAGATCCGAGAGGGAGAGAGAGAGTTTGAGGGAGTTGGAGTGATGAAGTTGTGAAATGTTAGATATGAAATGATCTTGTAATCTAAGGCCACCATACTTATAGATATCTCTTATATATTTTGTCCAAGATATCAAGCAAGTATCTAATAAAATAAGGAACAAAATCTTGAGTGGGGTGTGGGTCCATGGTGACCATAAATGGCATGTGGGGGGGGGGGGGGGTTAATTGTAATTTTTTATGGCAAGAGTAGGTAAATATTTAGGAGGTTAAATGTAATATCTGGTGTTATATGTGTATGGTACATTATATAATGTGTTGGGGTATTCGGGGACCATAACTAGTCTAAAAATAATAAAACAATGTTTCTGGCAAAATTTTGGTGTCCCGGGTAATGTCCGGTTGTTCGGTTAGATACCGGTTCGTTAAAGCGCTAAGTTATACCGTATAGTGTCTTTTATGTAACTTTTTGTGACACATTTAATTCCCAACACTTTGGAAAGCATTCAGGACCATTTAGTCAATTTTCTGCACAAAACTAGTATGTTAAAATGTTGAATTTTGCTGAAAAATGCAGAATTCTGCACTTAAAGTGAATTTTAGGCACTTTCCGGCACTCAAACTATCACCTAGTGACGTAGTTTTATGGTCCTCACTTCCCTACACACCATACTATACTGGGTCTCAAAACACTGTCTGTCTATGTGCTAAACCCTGTCAGCATATTCCCGTTCTATCCGTTAACTGTGCTAACTGTGCTTTGTGCATCATGTATGTCAATAAAGTTTGTCTGTGATAATTATGTGACATTATGTAATATGTGATGCACATGTAAGTATGATGTAGTAATCAGAAAGCAATTAAGTAATTCAGCATAGTCATTAAGCACTTAATTAAAATTAATTGATTGTACGGATACCTGGTTTAATGAGGGTTGTCACATTCTCCCCCCCCCCGTTAAGAAAATTCCGTCCCGAAATTTAAGTTCTGCTTCTAGTTGCAGGGGTCTTGGGGAACAAATGTGGGTATTTTTCCTTTATGCGATCCTCATGCTCCCAAGTGAACTCTGGGTCGTGTCGCGTGTTCCAACGAACCTTGACGAGTTTGACACTACTCCGTCACGTCTTGTTAACCTTCCAATCAGTAACCTCAACAGGTTCTTCATTAAAGTGGAGTGTGTCGTCAATGTGGACGTCGTCGGCAGGTATGACAACTGTTTCTTGAGTTGGACTCTTTTTCAGGTTAGATACATGAAATGTATCATGAACGTCATTCAGTTCTGTGGGTAAATCCACCTTATAAGCTACAAGACCAATCCTTTCCAGGATTTTGAATGGTCCGATGTATCTTGGGTTCAACTTCCCACGCTTCCCAAAGCGTGCTACACCCTTCCAGGGTGAAACCTTTATCAAAACCATATCGCCTACCTCAAATTCCAGAGGTTTCCTTCTTCGGTCCGCGTAACTCATTTGTCGATCACGAGCCGCCTTTATGCGCTCTCGGATCTGTTGAATCTTATCCGTAGTCTCTTGAACCAATTCCGGACCAACAAGCTGCCTATCACCCGCGTCTGCCCAGCATAGCGGTGATCGACACTTGCGTCCATAGAGAGCTTCGAACGGTGCAGCTTGGATACTTGCATGGTAGCTGTTGTTGTATGAGAATTCTACCAAAGGTAAGTGAGCGTCCCAACTACCACCCAAATCCATCACGCAAGCTCGTAACATATCTTCCAACGTTTGTATCGTTCGCTCGCTTTGGCCATCAGTCTGTGGATGGAATGCAGTACTCAGGTTTAACTGAGAACTAAAAGCTTCTTGGAAGGATTGCCAAATCCTTGACACAAATCTTCCATCTCTATCAGAAATGATCAAGAGAGGCACTCCATGTCGTGCAACAATCTCTCTCAGGTATAGCTCAGCAAGCTTGCTTGTATTGTCTTTCTCCTTGATTGGCAAAAAGTGTGCGAATTTCGTTAAACGGTCTACAATTACCCAAATCGTATCATGACCTTTGGGCGTTCTTGGCAATTTCGTTATAAAGTCCATTGAAATCTGATTCCATTTCCACATGGGTATTTCAGGTTGTTGCAGAAGACCTGAAGGCTTCTGATATTCGGCCTTCACCTTGGCACAAGTTAAGCATTTGCCAACATACGTTGCAACATCACCTTTTAATCTCGGCCACCAGTAGAAATCCTTTAAATCTTGGTACATTTTATCCGATCCTGGATGGATCGAGTACCGTGACTTGTGCGCTTCATTGAAGATAACGTCTCTCAAACCACCAAAGAGGGGAACCCAAATTCTTCCCAAGAAACACAATGTTCCATCCTCCTTTGGTACCAATTGCTTCTCCATCCCCCGGAGATATTCATTCTCAAGATTCTCCCTTTTAAGAGCTTCCCTCTGCGCAGCACGAATGCGTAAAGTGAGGTCTGTCTGAACAATCATTTCCAAAGCCCTAACCCTTATGGGCTTGATTCTTTCTTTCCGACTTAAGACATCGGCGACTACATTCGCCTTCCCCGGGTGATACTTAATCTCACAATCATAGTCGTTCAACAACTCTACCCATCGCCTTTGTCTCATGTTGAGTTCTTTCTGATCAAATATATGCTGCAGGCTCTTGTGATAAGTGAAGATTGTGCATCGCGTGCCGTACAAGTAATGTCGCCAGATTTTTAATGCAAACACCACTACGCCTAACTCCAAGTCATGCGTGGTGTAGTTCCTTTCGTGAACCTTCAGATGGCGTGAAGCATAGGCTATAACCTTCTGTCGTTGCATCAGCACGCAGCCTAAACCATGACGCGAATCGTCGCAATATACCACGAAGTCGTCCGTACCTTCGGGTAGGGATAGGATGGGTGCGTCGCAAAGCTTGTTCTTTAACAGCTGGAATGCTTCTTCTTGTTTGTCTCCCCATTTGTACTTCATGTCTTTCTGGGTAAGGGAGGTCAAAGTTTGAGCGATTTTCGAGAAATCCTCAATGAATCTGCGGTAGTATCCTGCCAAACCTAGGAACTGGCGGATCTCGGTTGGTGTCTTTGGCGTTTCCCAATTCTTGATTGCCTCGATCTTTATGGGATCCACATGAATTCCATTTCCGTTTACTACATGACCAAGGATCTGAACCTCGCGTAACCAGAACTCGTACTTCGAGAACTTTGCGTATAGTTTCTCCTTCTTGAGCAGCTCTAAGATAGCTCTTAGATGTTGCCCGTGTTCTTCCTTCGTCTTTGAGTAGATTAAAATATCATCAATAAACACGATCACAAACTTATCGAGATACGGCTTACAAACTCTGTTCATCAAATCCATGAATACAGCTGGCGCGTTCGTCAGACCAAACGGCATTACTAGGAACTCATAATGTCCATATCGAATTCTGAAGGCAGTCTTCAGAATACTCTCCTCTTGTATACACAACTGGTGATAACCTGATCGAAGATCGATCTTGGAGTAACAACTTGAACCTTGTAGTTGATCGAACGGGGCATCTATCCTTGGCAAAGGATATCTATTCTTGATAGTCAACTTGTTCAGCTCACGGTAGTCGATGCACATGCGAAAACTACCGTCCTTCTTCTTGACAAACAGCACTGGAGCTCCCCAAGGCGAGAAGCTTGGCCTGATAAATCCTTTATCCAATAGCTCCTGAAGTTGCGTTGACAGTTCTTGCATCTCGGGGGCGCAAGTCGATAAGGTGCCTTAGCCACAGGCGCAACACCTGGAACTAAGTCAATGTGGAACTCGACTTGTCGTTGTGGCGGCAATCCTGGCAAGTCTTCGGGAAAGACTTCAGGATATTCCTTCACGACTGGAATGTCTTCTATCTTTGGCACAGTGACCTCTTTATCCATAATGTGTGCCAAGAAGGCGACACATCCTTTCTGCAAACACTTTCAAGCCTTCAAGCAACTAATGATCCTTAAGGGCGTATCGCGCTTCTCTCCGTGTACCACAATCGTTTCTCTATCCGCCATTGGGATGCGAATGGTCTTCTCGTGACATACAATTTCGGATTTGTTGCTTGACAACCAATCCATTCCTACTACCACGTCGAAGCTTCCCAACTCGACTGGCAGTAGATCTAGTGTAAACTCGTGCTTTCCCAGCTCTATTACGCATCCTCTGATGACTTCATTCGTTTCAACTAGCTTTCCATTAGCCAGTTTAATTGAGTACGGAATGTCTAACTTACTAGCAGTTAACCCAAGCATACTTTTAAATTCTAGCGATACAAAGCTATAGTCGGCACCAGTGTCAAATAGAACAGATGCAAAGCGTTGATTAATAGGGAACGTACCAGTAACCACATTAGGATCTTGGCGTGCCTCCCTCGCACCGATATTGAAAACTCTTCCTTGTGCTTGATTGAGTTTCGGGCATTCCCGCATAAAGTGCCCCATGTCTCCACAATTGAAACACCCTGGTCCTCGACCATTCCCATTACCATTACCGCCTCGATTGATGTTCGCTCCCTGGTTACCAGCTTGATTCCCAGCATTTCCACTATTTCCATTCCCGCCATTTCCTCCCTGTTGGCGGTTTCCATTCCCACCTCCATAACCCCTTTGATTACCACGACCAACACCAGTACCAGCCCAGCATGTTTCTTTTGAGTGGCCAGTCTTCCCACAAGACTCACATTTCCTGAATCTGCATTGGCCGGGGTGATGATATTGGCATACATCACATTTGGGCAGAGCGCCCATGTACCCTCTTCCTTTGTTTTCCGCGCCAGTTCTGGCCCTGGCTGGTGTGCTTCCCTCTTCTTTCTTGCTGACACTGCTGGTACCCTTTTTGAAGTTTGAGAACTTCCTCTTGTTCTCACTCGATGATTCAACGTGTGTCTCCTTCTTTTTTGGGTCAGAGATTGAAAACTTGTTTAACCGAATAGCTTCTTCAGTCAGTGACACGCTCAGGTCGATAGCTTCAGTAATTGTCGGCGGCTTGGACGTTGTTACCATACTCATGATGTGGGGTGCCAATCCCCAAATGAAACGCTCAAGGCGCTTAAATTCCGGAGTAACCATGTATGGTACCACGTGAGACAGATCGCGGAATCTTTGCACATACTCGGCGATCTTCGGGCCGTCCATTTTGAGGTTCCAGAATTCGGTTTCTAACTTCTGTATCTCAGCCCTGGAGCAATATTTCTTTCGCATGAGCTCCTTCGGCTCGTTCCAAGTCAATGCGTAAGTCGCTGCCTCCCCCAGAGTTTGGACTTGGAGATTCCACCACGAAAGCGCTCCATCTATGAACAGACTGGAGATGTAGGTAACTTGCTGATCTGGTGCGCATTTGCTCGTCCTTAACACCGAATCGGTCTTCTCTGCCCATCGAACAAAACCCACAGCACCCCCGGTGCCATCAAACTTCAGCGGTTTACAGTCTAGAAACTGTTTAAAGGTACAGCCTGTACAAGTAACGTTATTCACATAAAGCATTAGCAACCGCACATGGAATTATCCAATTATAATGTAATGTGTCTCAAGCGACTTAAACATTACCATGGGGTGGGTTGTTCCTTGAGGAACCCCCGCTAGTTTCGGCGCGTGAGGCCTCGTAATCTGCTATTGCTCGGGAGATCCTTTCCTGGAGTTCGGCCTCAGTAGTGGGTAATCGGGTATCTCTTCGTGGAGGCATCTTCTATAAGAAGATTGTATAGGTCAGGTCGTATGCATATAAGTATGTAGTACGCGTATGTAATAACATCCATTAACACAAGTAAATACATAACATCCCATGTCATAACACAAACAAGTAAATCAACAATGCATGTAATGAGAAGGCTGCGATTGAGCTTTTCATATATCAAGACCACAAGTACAGTTTTACAATTGTATCATACATCAAAATGGGACTAAGGGGTCACATCTCCCCTGTCCAAACCGTCTAACAACTACATTAATCAAAAGTCAAAAGTGTGGTCTTCAAAAGTCTTCACAATCATGGCTCAATAGCTGTATTCTCACCAAAAGTAGCCTATCTGCAGGAGACCAATAACCTCTAAGCTGATTGGGGGAGGAGGAAGAGGTGGAGGAATGAAAAAGCAAACGGCGCATATGCGCTAACTCCTCCTCGAGTGTATGAACGAGCTGCAACAAACAGCCAATCTACTGCTCCATCGTGAGAAAACGGATATCGAAATCTAGGTAAGGAAATAGTGGAGCAGCAAACTGTGATGGACCAGTACCAGGTGGAGGACGCGGGATCCTCTCGAGCTCAGTGACTCTACGACTCAACATATCCTGCTGGAGCTGCAGGGATAAAAGCAGATCATCCGTCGAATACCCAACATGAAAGGGATGGTACGGATCAGATAAAGGCATGACGTTGGGCGAAGACCACATAAATGGCTCGCCCGTGGGTGCTGAAGAAGAAGCAGGGTGAGGAAACTGTGGCATGAACTGATCAGCTCCTGACACAAAAGGTATGTAAGTGTGCTGCTGACTAGAAGGTCCTTCCCCTGGATGGGGAGGAGGAATGTCCTGAAGAAAAGTAACTGGCAAATCTGTGCGGTGAGTATCTGACATGTGCGGGTGAAACTGTGTGACATCAACGGGTGCCTGAACAGGTGCAAAAGGGGAAGTAACTGGTCTGACAAAAGGAGGATAGTCGTCGTCATCCTCAATCCACCCATTACGGGTGTGAGCATATCTAGGATCCACGTGGGTAGCAAAAGGTGCACGGTCAACAAACACAGGTATCGGGACGGGCAGTGGTGGTGCAACCACTGGAACATCAGCAGGGATAGGGTCATGCACAGGTGGAAGGTCGTGAACAAGAACAGGCTCTGGTGCTATCTCAGGCTCTGGGTCGGCGGGAGCAAGCTCATGATCAGCGGGTATATCAAGAAGCTGATCATCAGGAATAACAGGTGCCTCAACAGGCTGCTCCTCAGGGATAAACTCCATCTCATGGTCTGGATCAAAATCGTGTGGGAAGTCAGGGACGAACCCAAAACCCAGCTGCGGAACGGGCGCTGCAGACATGGCAGTATCGGAATCAGTGTCTGTGGGGTAATGTTGCTCGCCCCGTGCATGTAACGTGGCAGATGATACGGACTCAAACGAGTCGAGACCAGACGGGTCAGATAAAACCTTCACAGCAGGAACCTCGACAGGTGGAGAAGCAATGGCATCGTCAACAGGAATCTCATCAACAGGGACAACAAGGTCATCAACCGGAATATCAGCAAGTGGAATAGCGACATCGTCATCAATCGGAGCCCCGCCATCCTGGTCATCCTCAGGGGGACCCTCGATGAATAGATCGACGTCATCGTCTGACATATCATCGAGAGTCAGATCCTCAATAGGAAAAGCAGCAAGAGTAATAGGTGCAGGGATCTGAGCAGGAGGTAGATCCCCGTCAAGAAAACCATCAGCTAAAGGTAAATCATCGCCGAAGTCCGGTAAGGCGAAGGGCTGAAAGTCATCGTCGTCACTGCTCGTAGTATCTGAAATGAAAACCTCGTCCTCTGGAAGGATCTCGTCGTCTGATACTATGGCTATCGGGTCTATAGTCTCTGACACTCCACTCTCGGAGGAAGATGACATGATGTCTGTGACAAAACGATCATACATATGCACATATATCAATGATCATCAGATAAGCATGTATGTAATAACAATGTAAGCAACTAATCATCCTAGTCTTCCCAGACTATCCCACCTAGTCTCTTAGACTGAACTCCCTAGTCTCTCAGACTAACTCCCTGGTCTCTAAGACCAAACCTCCCAGTCTCTAAGACCAAACTTTCCCAGTCTCTAAGACTAACTCCCTTGTCTCTAAGACCAAACTTTCTCAGTCTCTAAGACTAACTCCCTGGTCTCTAAGACCAAACTTTCTCAGTCTCTAAGACTAAATTTCCCCAGTCTCTAAGACTGACCTCCTTCAGTCTCTAAGACCGAACCTCCCCAGTCTCTAAGACTGTACTCCCTTAGTCTCTAAGACTGAACCTCCCCAGTCTCTAAGACTGAATTATAAATATAAGTTTTGAAATGGGTATTTGTGCCTTTTGTTTGTAAAAATATTTGTTCCTTGGATCTAGACATTTTGGGTATGCAATGAAAATATGTTTGTGAAAACATTTTCGTGAGAGCCCTGATGATCATAGTCAAGAATTGAGAAAGAATCCTAGTTCGCTATGATCGAGGCTCTGATACCAAGCTGTCACACCTTGACTTTTGCGGAAGCCTCGACGAACCTATGATACAGGCGGTACAAAAGCAGGCTGCTGTCTCGACGAACCCTCCCCAGGACGAGGTGGAGGAATGTCCTGGAGAAAAGTGATAGGAAGGTCGGTGCGATGGACATCAGAGATGTGTGGGTGGAATAATGGAACATCAACAGGTGCGGAAACAGGTGCCATAGGAGGAGTGACTGGTAGCACAAACGGAGGGTAGTCATCATCATCCTCGATCCACCCATTACGGGTGTCAGCATAACGAGGATCGATGTGAGTGGCAAAAGGTGCATGGTCAGCATACACAGGGGCCGAATCAGGTAATATCGGTGCAATAACGGGAATATCAACGATGGGTGGTGCAATGGCTGGTGCATCCCCAACAAGCGGTGCAACGACTGGAGCATCATCAAGAACATGGTCGTGCACAGGTACGGGGTCATGAGCAATATCAGGCTCTGGTGCCATAACAGGCTCAGGGTCGGCAAAGGCCATATCAAAGTCGGCAAAAAGCTGATCAATAGGAACTACTGGTGCCTCCAAGGGCTGGTCATCAGGAATAAACTCGATCTCATGATCGGGATCAAAATCAGGAGGAAAAACTGGACCAGACTCATCCTCGAACTCAGGATCAAACTCAAACTCATGGGGTGAACCAGGTACAGCTGACATGGCTGTATCGGAGTCGGAGTCAGTATGATATCGACGCAATCCGACGGCGTGCAAAGTGGAAGATGATACTGACTCAAAAGAATCAGTACCGGACTGATCAGATACAATCTCCTCGGTGAGAGCCTCAACAGGTGGTAACACAACAGCATCGGCAACCGGAGCCTCAACCAAAGGAATGGCGACATCACCAGCAATCGGGGCCCCACCCTCATGGTCGTCCTCAGGGGGACCCTCGACGAAAAGGTCGATGTCGTCATCAGACACAACATCGAGTGGCAAATCCTCTACGGGAAATGCGGCAAGTGGGACAGGAGCAGGAATCGGAATCGGAACGAGGGGTAGATCCCCATCAGGAATACCATTAGCGAGCTGAACATCGTCACCGAAATCTGGCAACGCGAAAGGCTGGAAATCATCGTCGTCACTACTGTCCGTATCAGATGTAAAGACCTCCGGATCTGTGTGCATCGGGTCATCTGAATCTACTGCCACGGGGTCAGAAACTCCACTCGAAGAAGACATGACGTCTGTAATAAAACAATCACGACAATTGCACATATATCAGCATATAATCAAATAAGCATGCAAGTCACAATAATGTAAGCAAGTAATCATCCTAGTCTTCCCCAGACTATACTCCCTGGTCTCTAAGACCAACTCCCTGGTCTCTAAGACCAACCTCCCAGTCTCTAAGACTAAATCTCCCCCAATCTCTAAGATTGAACCTCTCAGTCTCTAAGACTGAACCTCCCCAGCCTCTAAGGCTGAAATATGAATTTTGAACGATGTATTTGTGCCTTTTGTTGGTAAAACGTTTGTGCCTCGGATCTGGACTTTTAGTGTATGCAATGTAAAAATGTTTGAAAACATTTTCGTGAGAGCCCTAGTGATCATAGTCTAGACTCGAGAATGAATCCTAGTTCGCTAAGATCGAGGCTCTGATACCAAGCTGTCACACCCTAGCTTTTGCGGAAGCGTGGGTTTATCTGGTGTGACTTCTTAATACCATAGCAACAATCATAACAATGCTATATGATAAAAACACAAGATATTCATCCATTAATATAGTTAGAAAATACCATAACATAATTGTCTTGTATCATCAACCCAAAATAAGTTACAACCATGACTTTGTTTAGAGATGAGTTCCCAATGAACTCAACAAAAGACCTTAAATAAAACGAGGTTTGGAGACGTGTGACCCGTCTAGGCAAGGGTTACACCTCCCAAACCCTACACCCCTGGATGACATCTTTTATTTAATACGCAGCTTAATGTGCATCACCCGCCAGATCCGATCAATTCCCTGAAATACATGTAGTTTGAAAAATCAACAAAAGTTGAGCGAGTTCATGTGTATGTGAGTATGTATAAACCCTTGTAAATGATGTATGTATAATCCTTTGTAAACGGTGTATGAAAGTCCCTGGTATGTAGCAATAAGGAAAAAAAAGAGATCACCAATGGTTTGCAAGGCCATTGATATGTGTGAAGTGAAGCAGGAAGACTCAAACCTAGCAAATTTGTACCGGGCCTCGGCTGTAAGACACAGTCACCACTATGGGCCGCCCCGGCCTCATGGGTGTGGGCTCGCTACACCCAAATAGATCTATCACTCATGTCCCTCGGTCCTACGATGAGGATTAATGGCCTTTAGTAGCCGCCTACCCACCCACATGATCTAACGGTGTATGAAAAGTCCCTCCTTAAGCTAACCATACCATGTATAAAAATGTCTGTATAATTGTAACATGCATTTCACACCCGAAGTATAAAACCGGAAACAGGTAAGAGAAAAGGGGGACATGAACTCACTTTAGTGCGTCTCCTGTGCTCGTACTCAAACCTTGTCAGCTATACAACGACCTACAACGTACTAATGTCTATTAGACGAACGGGCCGTGCCTTGGCTTAGTATTTACGGGTTTGAGTTATGTTACTTTGATATGATTCCAAGTTATAACTTATTGTTAAAATAATAATAATTATTTTAACTTACATTATATTTGTAGGTCTTGAAATAATAGTTAGACAACTATTTCGTATTCATACTTCTCAAGTATTTTATGTGCGTATTTCCTTCCCAAGGATGGGGGTATTTTATACATGTATTTTTGTGATAATTCATATTTCTCGTTATCAAAATATTATCCATCCAAAATATACTAATAGCGGTACTGTGTTAAGTTATATTATTTTTCTCTAAGTAATATAACTAGTTCCCAAATTATGCAAATATTCACACAAGCGTTTTAGTATAAAATATATATTCTAAATATATATTTGTCCGCTTTTATTTACGAAAACCAACCTCCGATACTTGTATTTTGTTACAAAAATTATGGCGAAGTTTATATTCGAAACACAAGTTATAAAATATACTTGTAACACTTGTTTGGAAAAATATTTTCTAAGTGTTGGAATTTTTTGAAAATTTCGCCAGAGTTTCCTTTGTAAACGGAGGTGTCCATGCTTATTAGCATATCATTTTCTTTTCAAAAATTCATTCAATCAATCATCAACAATTTATTAAACAACGTTACACTAACCAATTGCAAAAACAATGCACTTTACATAATAACATGAACTTGGTTTTTGGTAAAAACGCATAGTAACTTGGTAGAGCTTTTAGTGGGTTTAGTTACCTTCCAAAGTGTAATTATTTCTTTAAAAATCATTTTCTTACAAAATTTTAGTGTTTACAACTTGTAAACATTTTCTACAAAAATTGATCTTTTGAACTCTTCTTGTAAATAAAGTATTTCCACACTTGTTTTAGTTCTAAAAATGATGTAAGTGTATGTAAAAGTCATCATCTTTTAAAATCGATTTTTAAACTTGGTTTATTTAGAAAAGCCTTTTGTAAAGCTTGGATCTACATGTTTATCACTTACTTTGTTCACTTATTTTTCAAGAAAATCATTTTTATCAAGTTCATGTTTAACTAGTAGGTGGTTATTTCATGTAACACATAACCACTTTCTAATCTTGTTAAATCATGGTTTTAATCATCATTTAACAAGTTCCTTATGGTGATTAATATCACATAACTAAGAATCATCATACAATCAACAACATATCACTACAACATTCTACTAGCAACATTTCATCTTCAAGTAAACTTTTATGTAATGCTTCATGTTCATATTTTTAGTTCTTGTTCTTAGTGTTCTTGTAATATTCAACATAACATATCTTTTAACTACTCAAAATGGAAGTAAACTAAGGTAGATCAAAGACTTACAACTAGCACAAGGCTAGGGAAGAATCTCTAGTGAAAAGATGAAGAAGATGATGGTGAAAAGCAAGAAACAAAGCTCCTTGAAGTTCCACAAGTTGCAAGCTCCCTTGAATCACCTTCTAGTCTTGAAGGAAGCTCAAAAATGGATGAAGATGGTGGTGAAGTGGTGAAGGTGGTGGCGGTTGTGTGTGGCCGAGAGAGAGAGAGAGAGATGTGAGTGAGGGAGTGGGGTGTGATGATATGGAATGATGGTGGATCTATGGAACCATACTTATAGGATGTCTTCTAATATCTTGGCCAAATCAACAAGCAACCATCTATTATAAAATTGAAATTAAATCTAGGAACAAGATGTGAAGCATGGTGAGAATGTTTGGGTGGGTCCCTTGGGACCGAATTCGTTTGGGGGGGGGGTTAAAGGTAAAAATTTGCAACTAAAAGGTAAAGGTAAGTTAGATTTCAAGTAACATGATTTCATATATTAGTTAGTTAACATTTAGGGGGTGTTAGGGTGTACAGGGATCATGACTAGCCAAGAAATATTTAGACAACATATTTGACAAAAAATTATTGTCCCGGGTAATGTCCGGTTGTTCGGTTGGATACCGTTTCGTTAAAGTGTTTAATTATTCCGTAAAGTGTCTTTTATATATTTTTGTATCATATTTAATTCCCGACACTTAGGAAAGCTTACAGGACCATTCTGCCATATTTTTACACCCTACTAGCATCTTACAATGTTGAATTTTATTAATAAATGCAGAATTCTGCACTTAAAGTGTGTTTTTGGCGCTTCCTGGCACTTTAACTATCACCTAGTGACGCAGTTTTATGGTCCTCACTTCCCTACACTCCATACTAATGTAGTACCTTGTCCCTGGCTCATACTGGCCTCAAAACATTGTCTGTCTATGTGCTGGCATTGTCAGCATGTTTCTGAATTATCCGTTCAGTGTGCTAACTGTGCTTTGTGCATCAAGTATGTCACTAAAGTTTATATGTAATGAATGGAGTGACAGTATGAAATGTGATGCATATGTATGTATGATACGAAAATCATAAAGCAGTTTAAATTGTCAGTTGTAATCAAGCACAGTCATTAAGCACATAATTAAAGTTAATTAATTGTACGGATACCTGGTTTAGTGAGAGTTGTCACATTCTCCCCCCGTTAAGAAAATTTTGTCCCAAAATTTTAGGTTCTGCTTCTAGTTGCAGGGGTCTTGGGGAATAAATGTGGATACTTGGCCTTCATACGATCCTCCCGTTCCCATGTGAATTCTGGGCCATGCCGTGCATTCCAACGAACCTTGACGAGCTTGACACTACTCCTGCGTGTTTTGTTAACCTTCCAATCCGTAACCTCAACCGGTTCTTCAATAAAGTGGAGTGTGTCGTCAAGATGACCACGGTTTCCTATGTTGGACTCTTTTTCAGGTTTGATACATGAAATGTATCATGAACCTCATTAAGTTCAGCAGGTAGGTCCAACTTGTATGCTACGAGACCAATCCGTTCCAGGATTCTGAATGGACCAATATATCTGGGATTCAATTTCCCGCGCTTCCCAAAGCGTGCCACACCCTTCCCGGGTGAAACCTTCAATAATACCATATCTCCCACCTCAAATTTCAGAGGTTTTCTTCTGCGGTCCGCATAACACTTTTGTCGATCACGAGCCGCTTTGATGCGTTCTCGGATCTGAAAAATCTTGTCTGTTGTCTCTTGAACCAAATCCGGACCAACTAACTGCCTATCACCCGCGTCGGCCCAACAAACCGGTGATCGACATTTGCGTCCATAGAGAGCTTCGAACGGTGCGGCTTGAATGCTTGCATGATAGCTGTTATTGTATGAAAATTCAACCAATGGTAGGTGAGTGTCCCAGCTTCCACCTAAATCCATAACGCAAGCTCGTAACATGTCTTCTAATGTTTGAATCGTCCGTTCGCTCTGTCCGTCTGTTTGCGGATGAAAAGCAGTACTCAGATTCAACTGAGAACCAAAAGCTTCTTGAAAGGACTGCCAAATCCTTGACACGAATCTTCCATCTCTGTCAGAGATAATTAAGAGAGGCACTCCATGTCGTGTAGCAATCTCTCTCAGATATATCTCAGCAAGTTTGCTCGTGTTGTCTTTTTCCTTGATTGGCAAAAAGTGTGCTGATTTCGTTAAGCGGTCTACAATTACCCAGATCGTATCATGACCTCTGGGCGTTCTTGGCAATTTTGTTATAAAATCCATGGAAATCTGTTCCCACTTCTACTGAGGTATTTCGGGTTGTTGCAAGAGACCTGAAGGCTTCTGGTATTCGGCTTTAACCTTGGCGCAAGTCAAACATCTGCCAACATATATTGCAACGTCGCCTTCCATCCTCGGCCACCAATAAAAATCCTTTAGATCTTGGTACATTTTATCCGATCCTGGGTGGATCGAGTACCGTGACTTGTGAGCCTCATCAAAAATAACGTCTCTCAGACCACCAAAGAGAGGAACCCAAATTCTTCCCAAGAAACACAATGTTCCATCCTCCTTTGGTACCAACTGCTTCTCCATTCCCCGGAGATACTCGTTATCAATATTTTCCCTTTTAAGAGCTTCCCTTTGCGCAGCACAAATGCGCAATGTGAGGTCTGTTTGAACGATCATTTTCAAAGCCCTAACCCTTATGGGCTTAATCCTTTCCTTCCGACTTAAAGCATCGGCGACTACATTCGCCTTCCCTGGGTGATACTTGATCTCACAATCATGATCGTTCAACAATTCAACCCAGCGTCTTTGCCTCATGTTAAGCTCTTTTTGATCGAAGATGTGCTGCAGACTCTTGTGATCAGTAAAGATCGTGCATCGTGTGCCATACAAGTAATGTCGCCAGATTTTCAAGGCAAATACCACTGCGTCTAACTCCAAGTCATGCGTGGTATAATTCTTCTCGTGGACCTTCAACTGGCGTGAGGCATATGCTATAAATTTTTGTCGCTGCATCAGCACGCAGCCTAAGCCTTGACGCGAGGCATCGCAATATACCACGAATTCATCCGTGCCTTCGGGTAGGGACAAGATTGGTGCGTCGCAAAGCTTGTTTTTCAATAGCTGAAATGCCTCTTCTTGTTTGTCTCCCCAATCGAACTTCTTGTCTTTTTGGGTGAGGAAGGTCAAAGGTTGAGCGATTTTTTAGAAATCCTCAATGAATCTGCGATAATACCCGGCCAAACCCAAGAATTGTCGAATCTCAGTTGGCGTTTTCGGAGTCTCCCAGTTCTTGATCACCTCGATCTTTGTGGAATCCACATGAATTCCATTCCCATTAACCACATGACCAAGAAACCGAACTTCACGTAACCAGAACTCGCACTTCGAGAATTTTGCGTATAACTTCTCCTTCTTAAGCAGCTCTAAGATGGCTCTTAGATGATGCTCATGTTCTTCTTTTGTTTTTGAGTAGATCAGGATGTCGTCAATGAACACGATCACAAACTTATCAATGTAGGGCTTGCAGACTCTGTTCATTAAATCCATGAATACCGCTGGTGCGTTTGTCATCCCGAACGGCATAACCAGGAACTCGTAATGCCCATAACGAGTCCTAAAGGCCGTTTTTGGGATACTTTCTTCTTGAACCCTCAACTGGTGATAACCTGATCGTAGATCGATCTTTGAGTAAAAACTTGAACCTTGTAACTGATCGAATAGGTCGTCAATCCTTGGCAAAGGATACTTGTTCTTAATTGCCAACTTATTCAGCTCCCGGTAGTCAATACACATACGGAAACTACCATCCTTCTTCTTGACAAATAAAACTGGAGCTCCCCAAGGTGAGAAGCTTGGTCAGATAAATCCCTTGTCTAACAACTCCTGAAGTTGTGTCGACAATTCCTGCATTTCCGAAGGTGCAAGTCTATAAGGTTCCATAGCCACAGGCGCGGCGCCTGGAACCAAGTCAATATGGAACTCGACTTGTCTTTGTGGCGGCAATCCTGGCAAGTCTTCTGGAAAGACTTCAGGATACTCCTTAACGACTGGAATATCTTCTAGTTTCGACTCGGCGGCTTCCTTATCTACGATGTGTGCCAAGAAGGCAATACATCCCTTCTTCAAACATTTCCTAGCCTTCAAGCAACTAATGATCCGCAGGGGCGTATCACGCTTTTCTCCGTGTACCACAATCGTTTCTCCATTCGCCGTTGGAATGCGAATGGTTTTCTCGTGACATATAATTTCGGCTTTGTTGCTTGACAACCAATCCATTCCTACTACCACGTCAAAGCTTCCCAACTCGACTGGTAGTAGATCCAGTGTAAATTCGTTTTCTCCCAGCTCTATTACGCACCCTCTGATAACTTCATTTGCTTCAACTAGCTTTCCATTAGCCAGTTCAATTGAGTAAGGAATATCTAACTTACTAGCAGTTAACCCAAGCATATTCTTAAATTCTAGCGATACAAAGCTATAGTCGGCTCCAGTGTCAAATAGTATAGATGCAAAGCGTTGATTTATAGGGAACGTACCAGTGACAACATTCGGGTCCTGGCGTGCTTCCCTTGCTCCAATGTTGAATACCCTTCCACGAGCCTGATTGAGTTTTGGGCATTCACACTTGAAGTGCCCGATGTCTCCGCAGTTAAAACATCCCGGTCCTCGACCGTTACCATCTTCATTACCGCCTTGATTGTTGTTTTGATTACGGTTACCGTTTCCTGCTTGATTCCCGAAGTTATCACGATTACCATTTTCGTCGTTGCGGTTCCCATTCCCGTTACCTCCACGGTTGTTGTTACCAAATCCCCTTTGGCCACCACGGCCAGTACCAGCCCAACAAGTGTCTTTTAAGTGACCCATCCTTCCACAGGATTCACATTTGCTAAGTCTGCACCGGCCAGCATGATGATGTTGGCATAATTCGCATTTGGGCAAAGTGCCCATGTATTCTCTCCCTTTGGCTTCAGCACCACGCTTACTTTCAGCTGGTCAGTTCACATCCTTCCTCTTGTTGGCACTGTCGGTACTCGTTTTAAAGTTGGAGAATTTCCTCTTGTTCTCCCCTGAAGATTCAACATGAGTTTCTTTCTTTTTCGGCTCAGAAATGGAAAACTTGTCCAATCTGATGGCTTCTTCCGTAAGTGCCACGCTGAGATCGATGGCTTCAGTAATCGTTGGAGGCTTGGATGTCGTTACCATGCTCATGATCTGTGGGGCCAACCCCCAGATGAAACGCTCAATGCGTTTAAATTCAGGATCAACCATATATGGCACAACACGTGACAAGTCGTGAAACCTTTGGACATATTCAGCAATTTTTGGACCATCCATTTTTAGGTTCCAAAATTCCGTCTCCAGCTTTTGTATCTCTGCACGTGAACAATACTTCTTCCTCATGAGCTCTTTCAGCTCAGCCCATGTCAGTGCATATGTCGCCGCCTCTCCTAAGGTTTGAACATGCAAGTTCCACCAGGATAAAGCACCATCAAGAAAAAGTCCCGAGACGTAAGTAACTTGGTTTTCAGGAGCACACTTGCTCATCTGTCACACCCCCAAAATCCACCACGCGGAGTACCACCACTTGGAGACGTGACATGACCAGGATCGAGCCACCAATCATATTGAACAACAAAATTAAGTAAATAAAACCAACCACAATACGATTGGTGACCAAAAGAAAGTAAACCGACTTTAGGTTAGCAGGTTCAGATTTAAACAGCGAAAGCATAAAACGTAATACTAAAACATAAGTTCATAGTTCATAAGTTTAAAGTCCAAAACGTAGGTTTAATAAGTTCATAAGGATTAAATGTTTAGCACGGGACATATTCCACAACAACCTTCTCCTCATGCAAGCTCCAAAAGCATCTAGCGACCTGTAAGGCATGTAACAACGAGTCAACAACAAAGTTGAGTGAGTTCACGTTTGGTTGTTTAGTTTTAAGTTGTTTCTGAAAAACGTGGTTTGACTTTCGTTGGCTTATTTGCCGTGGGGGGTTACCCCATAGTTGAAAGTATGTTTAACCAGTTCGTTTTATTACCCAAACCATATCCATAATCAGTGGGGGCTTCCCCATGTAAACCACTAGACGGTATGATATCGACTACTACGAACGATAGTTGTGCCCTACATCAGTGTCTATCATCACTGACAGTTTGCCATAGTCCATTAGTACACGCCCGTTCGGATGACACGGTGTGAGGTTTGTTAAACCTAATAGGGCTATTAACTAATGACCCGCTCGCCATCGGCCTCGGCGATTAAGTCGATATATAATGAGGGACTTAATGATAGAGTTTTGTCTAGTAAGTTTTAAGGGTGTTGTCCTACCCAAGGAGGACGAACGTACGTATTCTACCCAAGGAGAATACGCAGAATTTATTATTGGCATCCTACCTATGGAGGATGGCCGTACATATCCTACACAAGGAGGATATGTAGATCCCGTTTTAATTTCTTTAACCCATTCCCAACCACCGGGAATCCCATGCCTTAGAAAGTGTGTGAACTCGCCTTTGGTTGCTCGGTTTGACTCTCAAATATAGCTAACAGTCAAGGTCGGTCAATCGCGTCCTAATACGATTACCAGTTAGTCATTTGATGGTTTCAAATAGAGCACAAAGTTCCTACACGTATCTACCACATAACATGCATTCACTTCAATAGTTCACGCTCATATAAACATTCCGCCTATAGCTACTCAAGAACAAGCATACGATATTGCACAATAATACTTTCATTGACATATAACATGTTAGATCATCCTCAGATAACATACTCGACATTTAGACACGCAAATTACTACTTATGTCATTTCAACTTAAATATCCAAAACTTGGCTGTTTTCGGGCATTTTAATAAAATAGTTAACTTATTCCAAAAATTCGCAAATTTTTACAGAATATCTTAAACGATCCAAATATTATTGTGTAAAAATATCGGGGTCCAGTTCGTTACCAATATTTTATAAAAAATCATTTTCCGGACTGAAATCAGATTTATCTTTTTCTGACTGCAGTTCACGGAATAATTTATTTAAAATTCATCGAGAGTCCGATTTATGATATTCCAGTGAGAGAATTACAAATACATCGGTGATCATCTTCAGTACAAATTTCATGATCTAACTCTACAAATAATTCAAGTTATGACGGAAAACAGAACGCATATTTTCAGCAGTAAAAGTGCAGCTCTAGCTGCTGTTACAAAACGACACTTTAAAAATAGTAAACGAAGTCCAAAAATTATGATTCCAGTGCCATTAGAACCGTATTTCATAATACATAAATCTAGACTTCAGAAAATATATTTTTCGTTAAGTTACGGTCTGGTTAAAGCCAACTGAAGTTGGCTGTAAACACCAACCAGCTTTCTGTTTTAGTTCCCTACCTTCTAACGCATGTTCGATTGATTCTGTTAACATGTTTAGTGATCACAACAACATCAAACATCAATATTAACAGGAAAATTATCAGGAAATCAACAAGAATCATAACAACATCATATTAACATCACTTCATCACTAGACTAGTTTATGTTCAAGACTTGTTTAAGGTTCTTTAGAGTTTCTTGATTCTTTACCATTCTTTTCATTATTAACCAACAAAATCATGAACAAGATGAAGATCTAAGGCGCTTACTACTAGCACAAAGCTAGGGGAGTTTCAAGGCGTAAAAGTGATGGTTAAAAGAAAACGAGAGCGGTCCTTGAGCTTCCGAACACACCAAGCTTACTTGTAGGACCTCTTGCACCTTTGGATGTATGTGGATTGCTTGGAAGATGAAGTGAGGGTGGTGGTATGGTGGTGGTTGTTGGCTGCCGAAACAAAGGAAGAAGGAGAGGAGAGAGTTTGCTAAAGTTCTTGATTTGTGAATGAGAAACCATAACCTTTGTGCTTATTTATAAACCAACATTCATTTTTAACCAATGTGTATCATGCTCCTATATCCACCAACATACAAATAAAATATTGAAAAGAATTGTGGGGGGTGTCCCCACCCACATAACCGGTTTGAAGGGGGGGGGGGGGTATGGGGTTGGGTTGTAAGTATTAGTTGAAATCTAGTTAGGGAAACCAAGTGTTATATTTAGTGTGTTATGAGTGTTATTAATATTTAGTGGGTTAAGGTGTTCGGGGACCCTAACTAGCTCAGAAAAACAAAAACAATGTGTTTGACAATATTTTTGTGTCCCGGGTAGTGTCCGGTTGTTCGGTTTGATACTGTTCCGTTAAAGTGCTTAATTAATCCGTATAGTGTCCTACATATATATTTTTGTAACGTTTTTAATTTTCAACACTCAGGAAAGCATACCGGACTATTTAGTAATTTTTCTGTACACTACTAGTACGTTAACAAGCACATGTAAGTATAACATAGTAATCAGAGAGCAGTTAAGTAATTCCACACAGTCGTCAAGCACTTTAATTATCATTAATAAATTGTACAGATACATGGAATTATGAGGGTTGTCACATTCTCCCCCTGTTAAGAGAATTTCGTCCCGAAATTTAGCACGTGGTTACTGAGGAAGCTAGTTATGTTGCGTTGGTTTCCTGGTTTTCCTGGGGTGCCACATCATCCCCCCGTTGGTTTGGAATTTCGTCCCGAAATTCTGCAGTAGCTTCAGCCTCAGTAGTGGTTGCACTTTTCTTAAACAGTTGGTGATACTTGAGTTTCATTTGGTCTTCTCGTTCCCAGGTGTACTTTGGGCCACGACGGGAATTCCAACTAACTCGAACAAGAGGTATCCTGGTGCGCTTGAGAATTTTAACATCTCGATCCATAATCTCTACTGGTTCTTCGACGAATCGCAGCTGGTCGTCGATAGTGAGCTCCTTGAGAGGAACTATGAGGGTCTCATCTGACAGACACTTCTTCAGATTCGACACATGGAAAACATTGTGAACTCCGCTGAGTTCTTCAGGTAGATTCAGCCTGTAAGCGACTTTGCCAATTCTCTCAATGATTTCGAAAGGTCCGACATAACGCGGATTGAGCTTACCTCGTTTGCCAAAACGAACTACACCTTTCCAAGGTGAGACTTTGAGTAGCACTCGATCCCCAACCTGGAACTCGAGTGGCTTTCTTCGCTTATCAGCATAGCTTTTCTGACGGCCACGAGCTGCCGCCATTCGTTGTCGTATCTGAGCAATCCTCTCGGTTGTATCTACTACAAGTTCTGGGCCTGTGATTTGACTGTCGCCAACCTCTGCCCAACAAAGAGGTGATCGACATTTACGTTCGTACAATGCCTCAAACAGAGCGGCCTGGATGCTGGTGTGGTAACTGTTGTTATACGAAAACTCCACTAGTGGGAGGTGTTTTTCCCAGCCATTACCAAAGTCGATTACACATGCCCTAAGCATGTCTTCAAGGGTTTGGATGGTGCGTTCAGATTGCCCATCCGTCTGTGGGTGATAAGTGGTGCTCATATCTAAACGTGAGCCAAAAGACTTGTGCATGGCTTGCCACAGTTCAGAAGTAAAACGCGCGTCACGATCAGAAATGATGGAGGTTGGCACTCCGTGCCTTGATACCACTTCTTTTAGGTAGACGTCTGCTAGAGTAGAAAACTTATCCGTTTCCTTGATAGCCAGAAAATGTGCAGACTTGGTCAGTCGATCCACGATCACCCAAATGGTATCGTTTCCGCGTTTTGATCTCAGTAGGCCAGTAACGAAATCCATGGAAATTTGCTCCCATTTCCATTTCGGGATCTCTGGTTGTTGGAGTAGGCCTGATGGTTTCTGATATTCAGTCTTGACTCTCGCACAGGTCAAACACTTGCTAACGTAGGTTGCTATGCTGGCTTTCATACCAGGCCACCAGTATGTAGTCTTTAGGTCGTGGTACATCTTATCCGAACCAGGATGTACCGAATAACGAGACTTATGTGCTTCATCCATCACAAGCTCGCGTAAGTCTCCATACAGTGGGACCCAGATGCGTCCGTTTACATAGTAGGCGTCGTTTTCCTTTTGTTCTAGCCGTTGTCTCGATCCTCGTAGGGGCTCAGCCCTAATGTTTTCTGCTTTCAATGCTTCAACCTGAGCATCGCGAATCTGAGCGGGGAGGTTAGATTGGATGGTAAGTTGTAACGCACGTACACGCTTAGGTATAGTATCCTTTCGGCTGAGGGCGTCGGCCACAACATTGGCCTTGCCCGGATGATACTTGATCGCGCATTCATAATCGTTCAAGAGTTCGACCCATCGGCGTTGTCACATGTTTAACTCCTTTTGCTTAAAGATATGCTTGAGACTCCTGTGATCGGTGTAAATGGTGCACTTGGTACCGTACAGGTAATGTCTCCATATCTTAAGCGCGAAAACAACTGCTCCCAATTCCAAGTCGTGCGTAGTGTAGTTCCTTTCGTGAACCTTAAGCTGCGTGATGCGTAGGCAATGACCTTGTCACGTTGCATCAACACGCAACCAAGTCCTTGTATGGAAGCGTCACAATAAACCACAAAGTCATATGTGCCTTCAGGCAATGAGAGGATAGGCGCGCTACAAAGCCTATCTTTTAAGTGCTGAAATGCGGATTCTTGTGCATCACCCCAATGATAGGTGACACCTTTCTGAGTCAGTGAAGTGAGAGGTTGCGCAATCTTGGAGAAATCCTTGATAAATCTTCTGTAATATCCGGCCAAACCCAAGAATTGGCGGATTTCCGTTGGTGTACGGGGTGCAGGCCAGTTCTTGATCGAGTCAACCTTGGATGGATCTACATGAATCCCATCCTTGTTTACCACATGGCCTAGAAAGTGGATTTTGTGAAGCCAGAAGTCACATTTAGAAAATTTAGCATACAGTTGCTCTGCTCGAAGAAGTTCCAGCATAAGTCGTAGATGCTGCTCGTGTTCCTCCTAACTCTTAGAATAGATCAGGATGTCATCGATGAGATCCATGAAGACCGAAGGTGCGTTCGTTAGTCCGAAAGGCATAACTAGAAACTCGTAATGGCCGTAACGAGTTCTGAATGCTGTTTTGGAGGACATCCTCCTCTCGGACTCTCAGCTGATGGTATCCCGATCTTAAATCGATCTTAGAGTAATAGCTCGACCCTTGCAACTGGTCAAACAAGTCGTCAATGCGTGGAAGAGGATAACGATTCTTCACGGTCACCTTGTTGAGTTCGCGGTAGTCAATACACATTCTGAAGGTACCGTCCTTCTTCTTTACGAATAACACTGGAGGCTCCCCATGGCGAAGAGATAGGACGTATGAAACCCTTTTCCAAGAGTTCTTGTAGTTGCGTGGACAGTTCTTCAAGTTCCGATGGAGCTAGACGATAAGGTGCCCGAGCTATGGGCGCTGCTCCAGGAGCTAGCTCGATTTGAAACTCAACTTGGCGATGAGGCGGAAGACTAGGTAATTCCTCAGGAAATACCTCAGGAAAATTGCGCACAATAGGAATGTCTTCAATTCTCTTCTCTTCCGTTGATGTGTCAGTAACGAGTGCTAGAATGGCAGTGTGGCCCTTTCGCAAACACTTCTGGGCCTTAAGGAAAGAGATAATGCCTACGATAGCACCACTCTTGTCGCAGTGAATCACGAGGGGTTCTTCACCAAAACGAGGAATGCAGACGATTTTCTCCTTGCAAACAATCTCCGCTTGATGATGAGATAGCCAATCCATCCCAATAACGACGTCGAAACTACCAAGTGTGATAGGAATAAGATCGATAGAGAAAGTTTGACCAGCTAAGACGAGGTTTACAACCTTTAACTATGTGTGTGGCTTCAAGACTTTTACCGTTTGCTAGTTCTACCGTGTGTTTGGTGTCTAGAAGTGTTAGAGTACGCTTAAGCATCTGACTAACTTTTAAGGACACGTAGCTAGTATCGGCACCCGAAATCAAATAAAACAGTACAAAGAAATCATCCAGAAGAAACTTACCCATCACAACGTTGGGATCGTTCCTTGCGCCACCCTGTCCTAGCACGAAAACACGTCCCCTGGCACCATTGCCATTATTGTTACCCCCGTTGTTGCCTCCATTGTTGTTCCCGTTTCCTTGGTTGTTGTTGTTCTGATTTTGGTTCAGCTGAGGACAGTTCCTCTTAAAGTGGGCTTCAGCGCCACACTGAAAGCATCATTTATTGCCCTGTTGTTTCTGCTGCTGGTGGTTCTGTGGAGCTTGTTGTTGGTGTTGGCGATTCTGATTCGCAGGACGTGGGCTCCTGCAATCTTTAGCTTCATGACCCAGCTTGTGACATCTCTGACAACGACCTTTGTTGCACTGCCCGCTGTGGTGCAAATTACATCGGTTACACTTAGGGTGATTTCCCTTGTATCCACCCTGACCTTGATTCCCAGAAGACTGCTGACTAGGGCTCCTGTACTCGTCTGTCTTTCTCTACTGGGACTAAGCTGAAACAGAACCCTTGCCCAAATTTCCATCCCACTTGCGCTTATTATCATTGGGAGCATCAGTAGTAGTAGAGCTAATACGCTTGGGCAGCCTGTTCTGCTCAACTGCCTGATCAGTGAGACGATGAGCCAACTTGATGATTTGCTGTATGGTGCCAAGATTAGCCGAGGTTACGTGACTCTTATCTCTGGTACAAGACCCTTGAGGTACAGCTCAATACGTTTGATGGGAGGGTCTACCATTATGGGACACAAGATGGCCAGCTCGTTTGACCTCTTCGTGTATGCCTCGATCTCAGACCCCGTCATCTTCAAATTGAAAAATTCCACCTCCAGCTTGTGGATGTCGTCACGACTGCAGTACTCTTCTTTGATCAGTTCTTTGAAACCATTCCATGGGGTGGCATTAGCAACCGCCAGCTCTAGTAGTTGAACCTGTGCTTTCCACCAGTTAACGCAGCACCTTCGAGTGTTCCAGTAGCATATTTCACCCTAACGATCTTCAGGGCATTCACACATCTCAAAAACCGACTCCAGCTTCTCGAACCATTGAAGAAGGCCTACAGCTCCTTCAGTGCCACTGAAAGTAGTAGGTCGGCAGTCCATGAACGTTTTGAACGTGCACACGGGAGGCTGAGCATGTTGACCTGTGGTGCGAGAATAAAAGACAAGGTTAGGCACGAGGGTTGGTTTGCGAAGGTAGAATCTAAACGTCCTAAGATGGGTTGATATGGCAGGTTGTACCTCCTGCAGGGTTAGCTGCGAGTGCCTCGGCAACTCGTTCATTGATCAAAGCCATCAACTGGGCTTGAGTTAGGTTGATACGTCCTCCGCGTCCGTTCATGATCTTCACACGAAGCAACGTGGGTGAGATAAGTGTCGCGAAAGTGCGTAAGTGTGGGACGATAGTAGAGAGTAAGCACACAAGGTTTAAATTGCAATTATCACGTTAATTAATGCACAGTGTGAGCTATCTAACCGACAATATAACATAAATCATACCACCTATTGTGTCGAGTCTTGCACGTGGAGTGAAGCGTCGTTGTGGATCTTTAAGCACGGTACAGGTTATAGTCTGGTTTTATCAAAAAAGCCTTTCCCTTTTAAAACCAAGTTCACTATAACCAATGGCTCTGATACCAATCTGTCACACCCCCAAAATCCACCACGCGAGTACCACCGCTTGGAGGCATGACATGACCAGGATCGAGCACCAATCATATTGAACAACAAAATTAAGTAAATAAAACCAACCATAATACGATTGGTGACCAAAAGAAAGTAAACCGACTTTAGGTTAGCAGGTTCAGATTTAAACAGCGAAGCATAAAATGTAATACTAAAACATAAGTTCATAGTTCATAAGTTTAAAGTCCAAAACGTAGGTTTAATAGTTCATAAGGATTAAATGTTTAGCACGGGACATATTCCACAACAACCTTCTCCTCGTGCAAGCTCCAAAAGCATCTAGCGACCTGTAAGGCATGTAACAACGAGTCAACAACAAAGTTGAGTGAGTTCCACGTTTGGTTGTTTAGTTTTAAGTTGTTTCTGAAAAACGTGGTTTGACTTTCGTTGGCTTATTTGCCGTGGGGGTTACCCCATAGTTGAAAGTATGTTTAACCAGTTCGTTTTATTACCCAAACCATATCCATAATCAGTGGGGGCTTCCCCATGTAAACCACTAGACGGTATGATATCGACTACTACGAACGATAGTTGTGCCCTACATCAGTGTCTATCATCACTGACAGTTTGCCATAGTCCATTAGTACACGCCCGTTCGGACGATACGGTGTGAGGTTTGTTAAACCTAATAGCGCTATTAACTAATGAACCGCTCGCCATCGGCCTCGGCGATTAAGTCGATATATAATGAGGGACTTAATGATAGAGTTTTGTCTAGTAAGTTTTAAGGGTGTTGTCCTACCCAAGGAGGATGAACGTACGTATTCTACCCAAGGAGAATACGCAGAATTTATTATTGGCATTCTACCTATGGAGGATGGCCGTACATATCCTACCCAAGGAGGATATGTAGATCCCGTTTTAATTTCTTTAACCCATTCCCAACCACCGGGAATCCCATGCCTTAGAAAGTGTGTGAACTCGCCTTTGGTTGCTCGGTTTGACTCTCAAATATAGCTAACAGTCAAGATCGGTCAATCACGTCCTAATACGATTACCAGTTAGTCATTTGATGGTTTCAAATAGAGCACAAAGTTCCTACACGTATCTACCACATAACATGCATTCACTTCAATAGTTCACGCTCATATAAACATTCCGCCTATAGCTACTCAAGAACAAGCATACGATATTGCACAATAATACTTTCATTGACGTATAACATGTTAGATCATCCTCAGATAACATACTCGACATTTAGACACACAAATTACTACTTATGTCATTTCAACTTAAATATCCAAAACTGGGCTGTTTTCAGGCATTTTAATAAAATAGTTAACTTATTCCAAAAATTCCCAATTTTTTACAGAATATCTTAAACGATCCAAATATTATTGTGTAAAAATATCGGGGTCCAGTTCATTACCAATATTTTATAAAAAATCATTTTCTGGACTGAAATCAGATTTATCTTTTTCTGACTGCAGTCCACGGAATAATTTATTTAAAATTCATCGAGAGTCCGATTTATGAAATTCCAGTGAGAGAATTACAAATACATCGGTGGTCATCTTCAGTACAAAGTTCATGCTCTAACTCTACACAGAATTCAAGTTATGACGGAAAACAGAACGCATATTTTCAGCAGTAAAAATGCAGCTCTAGCTGCTGTTACAAAACGACATTTTAAAAATAGTAAACGAAGTCCAAAAATTATGATTCCAGTGCCATTAGAACCGTATTTCATAATACATAAATCTAGACTTCAGAAAATACATTTTTTGTTAAGTTACGGTCTGGTTACAGCCAACTGAAGTTGGCTGTAAACACCAACTAGCTTTCTGTTTTAGTTCCCTACCTTCTAACGCATGTTCGATTGATTCTGTTAACATGTTTTGTGATCACAACAACATTAAACATCAATATTAACCGGAAAATTATCAGGAAATCAACAAGAATCATAACAACATCATATTAACATCAGTTCATCACTAGACTAGTTTATGTTCAAGACTTGTTTAAGGTTCTTTAGAGTTTCTTGATTCTTTACCATTCTTTTCATTATTAACCAACAAAATCATGAACAAGATGAAGATCTAAGGCACTTACTACTAGCAGAAAGCTAGGGGAGTTTCAAGGCGTAAAAGTGATGGTTAAAAGAAAACGAGAGCGGTCCTTGAGCTTCCGAACACACCAAGCTTACTTGTAGGACCTCTTGCACCTTTGGATGTATGTGGATTGCTTGGAAGATGAAGATAGGGTGGTGGTATGGTGGTGGTTGTTGGCTGCCGAAACAAAGGAAGAAGGAGAGGAGAGAGTTTGCTAAAGTTCTTGATTTGTGAATGAGAAACCATAACCTTTGTGCTTATTTATAAACCAACATTCATTTTTAACCAATGTGTATCATGCTCCTATATCCACCAACATCCAAATAAAATATTGAAAAGAATTGTGGGGGGTGTCCCCACCCACATAACTGGTTTGAAGGGGGGGGGGGGTATGGGGTTGGGTTGTAAGTATTAGTTGAAATCTAGTTAGGGAAACCAAGTGTTATATTTAGTGTGTTATGAGTGTTATTAATATTTAGTGGGTTAGGGTGTTCGGGGACCCTAACTAGCTCAGAAAAATAAAAACAATGTGTTTGACAATATTTTTGTGTCCCGGGTAGTGTCCGGTTGTTCGGTTTGATACTGTTCCATTAAAGTGCTTAATTAATCCGTAAAGTGTCCTACATATATATTTTTGTAACGTTTTTAATTTTCAACACTCAGGAAAGCATACCGGACTATTTAGTAATTTTTTCTGTACACTACTAGTATGTTAACAAGCACATGTAAGTATAACATAGTAATCAGAGAGCAGTTAAGTAATTCCACACAGTCGTCAAGCACTTTAATTATCATTAATAAATTGTACGGATACATGGAATTATGAGGGTTGTCACATTCTCCCCCTGTTAAGAGAATTTCGTCCCGAAATTTAGCACGTGGTTACTGAGGAAGCTAGTTATGTTGCGTTGGTTTCCTGGTTTTCCTGGGGTGTCACATCATCCTTATTACAGAATCTGTCTTTTCGGTCCATCTGACAAAGGCAACAGCACCTCCAGTGCCATCATAGTTCAGGGGCTTACAATCCAGGAATTGTTTGTAAGTACAGCCTGTACAGGCAATAACATTTACAGGAAGTATTAGTGGACATGCAAGGAATATCCGAATGTAACGTAGTGTATCTCAATCGACTTGAATATTACCATTGGGTGGATTGTTGTTGTTGTTTGAGTTATTCCTGCTTGTTTCGGCACGCGAGGCCCCATAATCAGCTATTGCTTTTGAAATACGTTCCTGTAATTCTGCCTCAGTAGTAGGCAAACGCGGTTCTCGTCGCGGAGGCATCTTCTAAAAGAAGATCATATCGGTCAGGTCATAGTAATTGTAGTAAGTAAGTAATGTGCGTATGTAATAACATTCATCAACCTCATAACACATAACATCCCATGTTATAATACAAAACAAATAATTCAACAATGCATGTAGTGAGAACGTTGCCATTGAGCTTTCATTAATCATGACCACAATATAGTTTTTCATGTTTCACAGTACATCATACATCAAAATAAGATCATAGGGTTACATCACCCCAAATTACAAGTCAGTCTACACAAAACATATACAAAAACGTGGTCTTCTAAAAGTCTTCATATGTTGGCCCAATTGCGACTCTCTCACCAAAACGATCTACCTGCACCAAACGAAAATATAGCTATGCTGATGGCGGAGGAGGAGGAGGAGGAGGAGGAAAAGAGAAAAGCAAATGACGCTTGTGCACCCAATCCTACTCGAGTGCATGGATGACGCGCAACAGAAAAGCAATCTGCTGCTCTGGAGTAAGGAAGCGGACGTCAGAGTCCGGGGGTAGTGGAAGAGGAGCCGGTGGTGTAGCAAAAGGTGACTGACAATGGCACGGGGGAGGGCGTGGAATCCTCTCCAACTCATGAACTCTCCGGCTCAGTGCCTCCTGCTGTATCTGTAGAGAGATAAGTATATTGTCTGTCGTGTACCCCACATGAAAAGAGTGATACGGGTCTTATAACGGCATAACATTGGGCGAAGACCACAGAAATGGCTCGCCCGAATGTACAAAAGATGGGGTAGTGTGAGGAAACTGAGACATGAATGGAACGGCTGACGATACAGGCGGTACAAAAGCAGGTTGCTGTCTCGACGAACCCTCCCCAGGACTAGGTGGAGGAATGTCCTGGAGAAAAGTGATAGGATGGTCGGTGCGATGGACATCAGAGATGTGTGGGTGGAATAATGGAACATCAACAGGTGCGGAAACAGGTGCCACAGGAGGAGTGACTGGTAGCACAAACGGAGGGTAGTCATCATCATCCTCGATCCACCCATTACGGGTGTCAGCATAACGAGGATCGATGTGAGTGGCAAAAGGTGCATGGTCAGCATACACAGGGGCCGAATCAGGTAATATCGGTGCAATAACGGGAATATCAACGATGGGTGGTGCAATGGCTGGTGCATCCCCAACAAGTGGTGCAACGATTGGAGCATCATCAAGAACATGGTCGTGCACAGGTACGGGGCCATGAGCAATATCAGGCTCTGGTGCCATGACAGGCTCAAGGTCGGCAAAGGCCATATCAAAGTCGGCAGGTACATCAAAAAGCTGATCAATAGGAACTACTGGTGCCTCCAAGGGCTGGTCATCAGGAATAAACTCGATCTCGTGATCGGGATCAAAATCAGGAGGAAAAACTGGATCAAACTCGTCCTCGAACTCAGGATCAAACTCAAACTCATGGGGTGAACCAGGTACAGCTGACATGGCTGTATCGGAGTCGGAGTCAGTATGATATCGATGCAATCCAACGGCGTGCAAAGTGGAAGATGATACTGACTCAAAAGAATCAGTACCGGACTGATCAGATACAATCTCCTCGGTGAGAGCCTCAACAGGTGGTAACACAACAGCATCCGCAACCGGAGCCTCAACCAAAGGAATGGCGCCATCACCAGCAATCGGGGCCCCACCCTCATGGTCATCCTCAGGGGGACCCTCGACGAAAAGGTCGATGTCGTCATCAGACACAACATCGAGTGGCAAATCCTCTACGGGAAATGCGGCAAGTGGGACAGGAGCAGGAATCGGAATCGGAACGAGGGGTAGATCCCCATCAGGAATACCATCAGCGAGCTGAACATCATCACCGAAATCCGGCAACGTGAAAGGCTGGAAATCGTCGTCGTCACTACTGTCCGTATCAGATGTAAAGACCTCCGGATCTGTGTGCATCGGGTCATCTGAATCTACTGCCACGGGGTCAGAAACTCCACTCGAAGAAGACATGACGTCTGTAATAAAACAATCACGACAATTGCACATATATCAGCATATAATCAAATAAGTATGTAAGTCACAATAATGTAAGCAAGTAATCGTCCTAGTCTTCATCAGACTATACTCCCTGGTCTCTAAGACCAACTCCCTGGTCTCTAAGACCAACCTCCCAGTCTCTAAGACTAAATCTCCCCCAATCTCTAAGATTGAACCTCTCAGTCTCTAAGACTGAACCTCCCCAGCCTCTAAGGCTGAAATATGAATTTTGAACGATGAATTTGTGCCTTTTGTTGGTAAAACGTTTGTGCCCAGGATCTGGACTTTTAGTGTATGCAATGTAAAAATGTTTGAAAACATTTTCGTGAGAGCCCTAGTGATCATAGTCTAGACTCGAGAATGAATCCTAGTTTGCTATGATCGAGGCTCTGATACCAAGCTGTCACACCCTGGCTTTTGCGGAAGCGTGGGTTTATCTGGTGTGACTTCTTAATACCATAGCAACAATCATAACAATGCTATATGATAAAAACACAAGATGTTCATCCATTAATATAGTTAGAAAATACCATAACATAATTGTCTTGTATCATCAACCCAAAATAAGTTACAACCATGACTTTGTTTAGAGATGAGTTCCCAATGAACTCAACAAAAGACCTTAAATAAAACGAGGTTTGGAGACGTGTGACCC
>JARYGA010021803.1:0-37147 GCA_030545235.1 Helianthus tuberosus
GGACACGATCCGGGCTACTGAACGCACAAGGAACATGTAATTTGTTCACAAGATTATATATTTAAATAATTCTCCCAAGTTAAATAAAATGTTTATGCCACGTGCATCCAAATCAATTTTTAATCATTTTTAAAATGAGTCAGTTGAATGTATTTACCAGTGTAAACTGGCGTATTTTCCCAAAAAGATTAAATCCAGGTACTAAGCGTAATTGGCTGGGATTTCTCCTTAGCATCAATAGAAGTCTCGCAAGCTTAAGATGCCTAAAGTCTGTTGAACTATTATTTATTTTTGATCCTTCTGTGGACAAACCTTCAACTGTTGTGATACACGATATTACAAACATTATTAAAGTTGAATTATATTTCTCAATTGCTTCCGCTGTGCATATTTATATATTGTGTTGTTTGACTATTATGTTGCCAACCACGTCACGATACTCCCCCACCGGGCCCACCGGACACATGGAAATAGGGGTGTGATAGGTTGGTATCAAAGCCAACACTGAGTGAATTAAACACTAGCCTTTTGTGTTTAATCTCAGTTACACAATTGCACATATCTAAACTTTCAAGTCTAGACAAATAACTTAGGACAAATTCTACCTTGTTTGTTTTTTTTGTTTTGTCCTTTAATTTATATATATTGTTGCTGTTATCTCATGTTATATTGACAGGATTTAAATATGCCGCCAAGCTTCTTCCGAAGAAGAGGAAGAGGAAAGGGGCCAGTCACCGCCCCCAATGATAATGAAGCTGGACCTTCGCATTTGCGAGCGCCTTCTACCACGGAGAGTGACGATCCTCAGCAGAACCAGAGGAACCTTTTCGAGCCAGCTAGATGGTCGGTCTCACATAGTTCAACACCTCCCGTTCATAACCCTTACGGGCCACAGCCGGAATATGAGCCCAACAACCCTCAACCCTCTTACATACCTCTACAACGATCTTTATCGCACAACTCTTTTGGGGACCCCACACCTGTCTTCAGGGGCCGGTTTAACCCGGCCAACTACATACAAGAACCAGTGGGTTTTAACCCATTGGGGCCAGAGGATCATTTCTCTGGCGATCACGCGGAGGATATGGACGAGGACACGGATCCCGTCGAACCCGCCAGTGGTACACCGAACCATCCCATAGAGATTTCGGATGGCTCTTCATTTTACGGATCACCCTACGGTGGTCCAGACAGCTTTCAGGCGAGATTTACTCAGCACGAGTGGTACTTCACACCCTCGCATCATTCGTCGCCTCAGCAGCAGCAACAGCAACAGGATCCCTCTGTGGATTCACGATTTGTGGCAGTCACGTCACCACCTCCACCGCCACCAGTTCAGCTGGTACCTCCACAACCGCCAAGGCGTAGGAGAACCAGAGCGCGTATGTCTGCGCGAGCAGGAGACTTTCACTTTAGCTCTCCGCGCCAATCAAGTGGCAACCATTACCCGCCACATCAAGAAGATCCACAAATGGGTGGACCTTCACACCCGGTTGCACCGCAACTACCGCCTATGGGTTTTGATAACCCAATTCCGTCATACACGGGTTCCATGGCGTATAACCCGTTTGAGCAGCCGGTGCACACCAACTACAACTACGCCGAAGCCGACCCATATTTGGTAGCGGCTAACTATAACACCCAAGGACCGCATGGAGACTCATGGGGAGTAGGGTACCCAACTCATGGGTACCAGATACCTGCCAGACCGATTATACGGACGCAATCACAGCCGCCACGGTTTTCTCCCCCAGAACGGGAGGAAATACTTCAGAGACTGGATCAGGTTGAGCGAGACTTTCACCGCGACCGCAGGGAGAGACAAAGCTTCTTCCAAGGATTGACAAGTTTGATCAAAGGGAAGAGCAAGAAGGACCACTGAATCCTTCCAATTGTTGTTGAGCCCCTGCGTGGGCCAGTCTTGCTGTATAAACCCCTGCGTGGGTATGCTTGTTTGTTTTGACCCCTGCGTGGGTCTATCTTTCTGTTAACCACTAAGAGGGTATGTTATTGTTTAAGTCCCTGCGTGGACTATTATGTTATTTGTGTAAGTCCCTGCAAGGACTATTATGATATTTGTTGTTAAGCCCCTGCGTGGGTAAGTCCTTGTTTAAACCCCTGCGTGGGTAAGTTTGTTTATTTAAAAAGTCCCGTTTAGGGCGACGTGTAACCTTTTAATAAATTAATGGAATGTAAGTTTATAAATTTCATTTTTGCTATTATCTGCATGAATATATTATATGAAATAAATAAATCAAAAATCATTCCTTTTTAATAAATATCTGCCTCTTTAAATATTGGATAAGAATCTTAAGTGTGAAACCTAGCCTGAGTGTCATTATGAAGACCTGGCCATGATGGTAAGACCTGTTTAAAAGATTCGTATCCCTGTTAACACTCCTGGCAGACGTGATTCATTAAAATCACACACGTCATTCTTATTATTGGATTCTTCAAAAGATTCCTCACCCAATTTTATGATCTCTGAATCATGGGTTTAGGTCATCAATTAAGATGATCATATTTTGACCATAAGTGGTAATATAGCGCCTACGGGCCTTGCTCATTTCCATATGAGCCAAAAGACAGTGGTAGCGATGACTCCATGTCAGATAAAGGTAATGAACTAGGTTCAATCCTTCATGCTTTGATTCTCTGAAATCATAGCTTATAAATTATAAATGTCCTTGTGACTAGGCCTATTGTGCCAGTATACCTTCATGTTTTGATTCTCTGAAATCATAGCTTATAAATTAAAATGTCCATGTGACTAGGCCTTTTGTGCCACAAATAAAACTGTTATTGTTTTATAATTAGGATAAATTATAATAGAAATCCTAAATAAATATGATTAATAAATTAACCAAATATGGTCTCTGTTTACCATGGTTAATGAATTACCCTAAGGGGAAATTCCATAATAAACTCCCAAATAAACTATTGTCCTTGTTTTCTGTAACATTTCAATTAAAATGGCTAACTCAGACGAAATTAATAGCCATCCAGTGGAGAACATTGATAACGCCCGGATTAATTTAACGGGTGCTGAATTGAAAGCGTTGGTCGACGACGCAGTTACAAAGGCATTGGAACGGCAGTACGAAGAGTATAGTGGGACTCGAAGTAGGACCCTATCTACGCCGCATTCGAAGCCACCTTCCAAGAAGGATGTACCCAAGAAAGATGATGATAGACTCTCCTCAAACCACCACAGTGCTCCATCTCAACAGGTTGTATTAAACCAAGGACCCAGTAATAAGGGATGCTCCTATAAATACTTTGTGTCTTGCAAACCCAGGGATTTTACTGGGGAAAAGGGAGCCATTGACTGCATGACGTGGTTAGACAAGATGGACACGGTTGTGGATATCAGCGGATGCGCTGAGAGGGATGTGGTCAAGTTTGTGTCGCAATCATTTAAGGGTGAAGCTTTAGCCTGGTGGAGATCTCTGATTCAAGCCACCGGGAAAATCCCATTGTACAACAGGTCATGGGATCAATTTGTTGCCCTCATCAGGGAAAATTACTGCCCTCAGCATGAGGTGGAGAAGATAGAGTCTGATTTTCTATCATTGGTGATGACAAACCTTGACTGTCAAGCTTACCTCACGAGCTTCAACACAATGTCCCGGTTGGTTCCGTATCTGGTAACCCCGGAACCAAAAAGAATAGCTCGTTTTATCGGTGGTTTAGCCCCGGAAATCAAGGCAAGCGTGAAGGCTTCTCGGCCAGCTACTTTTAGATCTGTAGCTGACATATCCTTGTCCCTCACTTTGGATGCGGTCAGGCAAAGATCGCTGAGGAATAAGGAGGCTGAGAAGAGAAAACGTGAGGATGATAGTTCACGGAGGTCGAACAAGAAGCACCGTGGGAACGGTGACAAGAAGAAAGGATCTGAGTCAAGGAAAGATGGGTATCATTCTGGTGAGAAGCCCAAGTGCAAGATTTGCAAGAAACAACACTTTGGAAAGTGCAGACTCGAGTCGAACTCACAGACTCAGTCAAAAACCTATGCTTGTGGTATATGCAAGTCCAAGGACCACAAGACCTTGGACTGCAAAAAGCTGAAGGATGCAACTTGCTATAACTGTAATGAGAAAGGGCACATTAAAACCAACTGCCCTAAATACACCAAGAAACCTGAAGAGGCCAAGAAGACCAATGCTAGGGTCTTCAGAATGGACGCAAAGGAAGCGGTTCTAGACGACAACGTTATTACAGGTACTTTCCTTGTAAATGATGTCTATGCAAGAGTACTTTTTGATTCGGGCGCTGATAAGTGTTTCGTAGATAATAAGTTTTGTGAATTGTTGAAATTACTTGTCAAAACCTTAAGTGTGAATTATGAGGTGGAGTTAGCAGATGGCACACTAGAAACCGTCTCAACTGTGTTAGATGGATGTGTTATATCCATTAAGAACCATTCTTTTCCTCTGTCTCTACTTCCCTTTAAATTGGCCGGTTTTGACATAGTATTGGGTATGGACTGGTTATCTCATAACCAGGCCCAAATTGTCTGCAACAAAAAGCAAGTGGTGATAAAGACTCCGTCTAGTGAATCACTTACCATTCGGGGAGATACCCAGTATGGACTGCCTGAGCAAGTGACTATGCTGAAGGCTTCAAAATGTTTAAAGAAAGGTTGTGTCATCTACATGGCACAAGTGATTATTGATGAGCCTAAACCGAAGATAGAAGACATCCCCATCATTTCTGAATACCCAGAAGTTTTTCCGGAAGAACTACCTGGTTTGCCACCAGATAGGCAAGTGGAATTCAGGATTGATATCATCCCCGGAGCAGCACCAGTTGCTAGAGCACCCTATAGGTTGGCGCCAACGGAAATGAAGGAATTAAGAACACAACTGGATGAATTGCTAGCTAAAGGTTTCATAAAACCTAGTTCGTCTCCTTGGGGAGCACCAGTCCTGTTTGTCAAGAAGAAGGACGGATCGATGCGTCTGTGCATCGATTACCGTGAGCTTAACAAGGTCACTATAAAGAATAGGTATCCTTTGCCCAGGATCGACGATTTGTTCGATCAATTGCAAGGGGCAAGTTATTTTTCGAAGATTGATTTGAGGTCAGGCTACCACCAACTGAAGGTTAGAGATGAAGACGTACACAAAACTGCATTTAGAACTCGTTATGGTCATTACGAGTTCCTAGTGATGCCTTTTGGGCTCACTAATGCACCTGCCGCGTTCATGGATCTCATGAATCGCGTCTGCAAGCCTTACTTAGACAAGTTCGTCATCGTTTTCATCGGCGACATCCTTATCTACTCGAAGAATCAAGCTGACCATGAGAAACACCTTCGATGTATTCTCAAACTCCTGCATCATGAGAAACTCTACGCCAAATTTTCCAAGTGTGAATTTTGGCTTCGAGAAGTCTAATTCCTTGGACATGTAGTGAGTGAGCGTGGTATCCAAGTGGATCCCGCTAAGGTTGAAGCGGTTATGAACTGGCAAGAGCCAAAGACGCCTACAGAGATTCGTAGCTTCCTGGGATTGGCAGGATATTACAGGCGTTTCATTGAAAAATTTTCAAGGATTGCTGCACCCCTAACTTCCTTGACTAAGAAGAAAGTAAAGTTCGTTTGGGGCACTAAGCAGCAAGAGTCCTTTGATATCCTAAAGCAGAAGTTGAGCAACGCTCCTGTTTTGACATTGCCAGATGGAATAGAAGATTTTGTGGTTTACTGCGATGCATCGCACATGGGCATGGGGTGTGTGCTTATGCAGAAAGGCAAAGTTATTGCCTATGCATCACGACAGTTAAAGGTGCATGAAAAGAATTACACCACCCATGACTTGGAGTTGGGTGCCGTTGTATTCACACTAAAACTGTGGAGGCATTATCTATATGGAATCAAGTGTGTGATCTATTCTGATCACAAGAGCCTCCAACACCTGTTTAATCAGAAAGATTTAAACATGAGGCAACGCCGTTGGATGGAAACTTTAAATGATTATGATTGTGAAATCAGATACCATCCTGGCAAGGCGAATGTAGTCGCCGATGCCTTGAGTCGAAAGGAAAGGGTGAAACCCATTCGAATCAATGCCAAGCACATGGAGATAAAGAACAGTTTGACTGAAAGGTTGTTAGCTGCACAGAGGGAAGCTGTGTTGGAAGCTAACTATCCTAATCAAAAGCTAGGGGTAACTGAGGAGCAGTTAACTCTTAGCAAGGACGGAATTCTAAGATTAAATGGACGAATATGGGTTCCAATTTATGGAGGACTTCGAGATGTTATCCTCCAGGAAGCCCATAGTTCCAAATACTCCGTTCATCCTGGAGCTGATAAGATGTACCAGGATCTAAGGGCAAATTATTGGTGGATAGGCTTGAAAAAGTCTGTAGCCACCTATGTAGCTAAGTGCTTGACTTGTGCACAAGTCGAAGCAGAATCAAAAGCCGTCAGGTTTGCTACAACAGCCTGAACTTCCTACGTGGAAGTGGGAAATGGTAACCATGGATTTTATCACCAAGTTACCTAAGACAAGGAAAGGAAATGATACAATATGGGTTATAGTTGATAGACTGACTAAGTCAGCACATTTCTTACCCATTAAGGAGACTTACAGCTCCGATATGTTAGCCCAGTTATACGTGGATAAGATTGTAGCCTTACATGGCATACCTGTGTCTATTATCTATGACAGAGATACTAGATACACGTCACATTTTTGGAAAAGTTTCCAACAATCTTTGGGCACGCGTTTGAATTTCAGTACGGCTTACCACCCTCAGACTGACGGTCAGAGTGAGCGTACTATTCAAACTTTGGAAGACATGCTACGTGCATGTGTGATCGATTTGGGTGGTAGTTGGGATAACCACCTACCCTTGATTGAGTTCTCCTACAACAATAGCTACCACACTAGCATAAAGGCTGCGCCTTTTGAGGCCTTATACGGTAGAAAGTGTAGAACGCCCGTTTGTTGGGCAGAAGTTGGAGATGTCCAATTATCAGGACCAGAGATAGTCTTTGAAACAACGGGCAAGATTGTCCAAATTCGAGACCGTCTCAAAGCTGCCCGAGATAGGCAGAAGAGCTACGCAGATCCAAAGCATAAATCCTTTCACTTCGAAGTAGGTGACAAGGTATTGCTTAAAGTATCACCCTGGAAGGGGGTGATGCGATTTGGTAAGAAAGGCAAGCTAAGCCCGAGATACATAGGACCTTTCGAGGTTATCGAACGTGTCGGGTCAGTTGCCTATAAGGTAAACTTACCTGAAGAGCTCAGTGGAATTCACAATGTGTTCCACATCTGCAATCTGAAGAAGTGTTTCGCTGATGAATCACTGGTTATACCACATACAGATGTGCATATAGATGAGAGCTTAAAATTTGTGGAAAAACCATTGACGATTGAAGATCGACAGGTTAAGAAGCTTCGAAGGAAGCATGTGCCTATTGTGAAGGTCAAATGGGATGCCCGTAGAGGTCCCGAATATACGTGGGAGGTTGAATCCACAATGAAAGAAAAGTACCCTTATTTGTTTCAGTAAATCTTGGGTCAAGATTTATTTTAAGGGGGCGAGGATGTAACACCTCGAAAATTCATGTCCTATAATGTGTTGACACGTGTCATATGTTTGAACGTGTGAAAGAATGTTATGAAAGGATTAAAGTGACAATCATGGAAAGTATGTGAATATACGAGTTCTAAATGTCAACAGTGAATAAATATATTGTACATTAACCCTACATGATGCTCATACCTTCAAACGAATAAATCATGGATCATACGAAGCTAAATATGAAAGAAAGTGAGAGATTACAAACTACAAGGGTTAAATGTGTCAACATGTTTAAGTTATACCTCTGAGTAACCTTTTAACAAACCCGAAGCTTTGTAACGGTTAATTATGCTCACTAGAATGCACGACATAAATTTCATAAAGTTTCGTTATCGTATGAGAAAGTTATGATCAAAATCGTATACAAGGGGTTAAAGCGTCAACGTTGAAATTTATGACTTTTTGGGTAACAATAAAGTTAACCGAGGACTAAACAAAGTAGGTAAATGTCTTAAAGCCCTTATAAGTCAATTTAGAGGGCTCATAGTGCAAAACAAGGCGTGAAAGCGACCTTTAGAAGGACCAGGGACCAAAACTGCAATTTATGGAAATTGTTTTGGCAAGATCACATAGGCTCGCGCAGCGCGAGCACTCAACACCTTGCCGTCGCGCTACGCGACGGCCCTATCTGAACAGCCTGCTACGATTTTGTAGGAGCCTTGTCTGCCATAGCCTTTGCAATCGACTTTAACCGATTTTCCACATCCTCCTTGACCCCTAAACAACCCCTAAACATCAAGGGACACTTGTGGATGAATTGTGGCCAGTGGTAGACTTAGATGTCAAAATTTTGTGGTGATTTGATAACTATATAAAGCCCCTAAGTTGCAACATTGCAATCACACCTTCATCTGCACTTTGGATCACTTTTGGAGCTCAAGTCTTCTCTCAAGTGATCTCTGGTTGTTCATAGGACTCTTGTAAGTTTGCTTAACCCTTCTTAGTTAAGTTTTAGCTTAAAAGTCAAACCGTTGTAATTAACGGTTGACTTTAAGATTAATCACTAATGGTCCAGTGATTAGTCGAATCAAAATTAGTTATAAGTTGGTAATTATGTGGGTAATAAACCCTTAAAAGGGTTCCCCCTGATTCCCACTCTAACTAGGTCAAATGTCGGGTCAAACTTGCTAATAAAAAGTCAACAGGATACTTAGTTTCTAATTTATGCATGATTAGCAATGTAGAACACATACAACCTGTTTGATCATTAATATAACTTGGTAATTAGTGTAAGAACATGTCTAAACATGTTCAACCCGACAATTTATTGTTTAGACCCGGTTCGGAACCGAAAGTCACAAAGCTTTGACTTTTGCTTTGACTTCAGTTCTGACCCGTTTTGGTATGTTTTAGAAATACCTTAGAGCTTCATTTGGACCAGGTTACATGCTAGTATAACCCTCTGTGATTATACACCACAGATCATTAGTTATCCAATTAATACGCATGATTCCGTTAATTGCCCATATGTTGACCATTATGCCCTTTTCACCTTAAAACGTGATTTTTGAAAATGTAAAAGAGTAGAAACCTTAGTTACTGATATATAAACTTGCACCCAAAATTTGACATCAGTTTGAGGTGTAGATTGAGAGTTATGCTCATTAGCGTAATTAGAAGCTTATTTAGCGATTAAACTACATGATTAGCGTATAGCCTATTTAAACCTACTTTTTGGTATCAAACTTATTACCCACTAATGTAATATATTATTTTGGGATTTTTGAAGATTTTTAATTAATTTTAGGCTGAGCATAACTCATAGTCGTAGGCTTAATCCGGTAATTGTCGGTTTTGCCCTTACGGGCCATAAAATAAGTTTTACATATCTAAACGACTCCAAACCTTTTGCTACTGATTCTAAATGATAAATAAATTATTTTAAACCCTCTGGAATAATAAAAATATCAGATTTCTATATAGAACCCGGAAACGGCTTCTAATCGCCTTTTTAAGCGTTTTTAACGCATAGTAGGTACTAAAACTATTTTAAACATACAAAGGGTGATACCTACTGATATTTGAGGCAAATTATAATATTTTAACAGTAAGCAAAAGTTGTTTAACTCAGACTTCAGTTTTGAGCTTTACGGCTTATGTGAAATTACCAAAATGCCCATACGGTGCATAGTTTGGTTATAATTGATAAATTTCACATATATACAATACCCTACTGATATAACTTAGCAAATTGATTATCTTTGCTGATTACATCAGACCTGTAACTCAGGATACTACTTAAACTCTTTTATCACCTTATAAATGACCAAACTACCCCTACGGGGCATAGTTTGTGTTTAAATTCATTTCGGGCATAATAAATGATATCTTACTGATGTCACAACATAATTGGAGCATATTAACTTAGGAAACCTGTAAATGACTCTCATTATTACCCGTTACGCTTATTACGCGTTCGGTTTATGTAACTAGTTTACATAAATTAGCCGAAACGGGTCAAACCTTATCGGTTTTATCTCAAAATCCAGAATGTGTATAATATACCCATATTAAACAAGTCTTCATACTTGTTGGGTCTAAAACACATTCTATCGGGTCATCGCTTAATCGTGCGTACGAACCGTATCTTTGAAACTAACCGGTCTAAGCTTTAGCTTAATTAAAGACCCGTTAGGATTCTAATAGGTTATTATAAACCTTCGTTCCAGATTAGGAGTACCAGTAAAAGCTACTTGCGTTTGCTTATTGTGATTTATACTTTGCTCAGGTAAATACTTTTAACTTATTTTCCCTATACGGGCTTGGGTTACGGTATATAGAATACCGCTTGATCGGGCATCAAATCTTCCATCGTTGGGTGGTTAATTGAATAATTTGATCGGCTCGTTTAAACAGTCTTGTTACTTAAAGCCTTTGGGGGGTTAATGACCATGTCCCGGATATCCTTGGCATTATTTTAAGAAATGGCCACGACTTAAGCGCGGGGTGTAGGCGTACACCCGTCAGTGCACAAAAGAATCATGTGGTGTGTCTATTGATCTTTAACCCGGACACGATCCGGGCTACTGAACGCACAAGGAACATGTAATTCGTTCACAAGATTATATATTTAAATAATTCTCCCAAGTTAAATAAAATGTTTATGCCACGTGCATCCAAATCAATTTTTAATCATTTTTAAAATGAGTAAGTTGAATGTATTTACCAGTGTAAACTGACGTATTTTCCCAAAAAGATTAAATGCAGGTACTAAGCGTAATTGGCTGGGATTTCTCCTTAGCATCAATAGAAGTCTCGCAAGCTTAAGATGCCTAAAGTCTGTTGAACTATTATTTATTTTTGATCCTTCTGTAGACAAACCTTCAACTGTTGTGATACACGATATTACAAACATTATTAAAGTTGAATTATATTTCTCAATTGCTTCCGCTGTGCATATTTATATATTGTGTTGTTTGACTATTATGTTGCCAACCACGTCACGATACTCCCCCACCGGGCCCACCGGACACGTGGAAATAGGGGTGTGACACGATAGCACTTCGTTGCTCTAACCGGAAAGATTCTAAATGATTTCGCTTGAACACATATATATAGAGATCTGATTCCGCTTGAAGAGGTAGTGTGACAGTTCAAGCGGAATTAACTAAGTTAATTTCGCTTGAGTCTGCACATGTCTCTTTCAAGCGAAATAACCTTTAATCTTGAACTACGTGCCCTGATCTAACATTCTATGAACAATACTCGATACAAGACGAAGTCGACAGACGCATGCACTAACAAATACTACATAATACATCAAGATTTGAACAAGAACTAGACATGGGTGATTCACCCATGTCACCATTCTTACCACTACAAGTGAGTTTCATCTCAAAACATAAAATTACTTGAACCTTTTATAAACCAAGTTCTATTTGGTGATTTTAACACACATTCCTGCTTATTAACATACAAATCAAAGACAGATCACACACCCATTACTTGGAAAGTCACCATATTAGAATCTACCAGTTAACACATGTTTGTTAGGGCTAGATGATTAGAAATCCTTGATGATGCAAGGGTTTGGCTTCAATTTTAACATCAAATTTCTGGATTGAAGTTGTGTGAGAACCCTCCATGGTTCTCGTTGTATATCACGACATATACACACATTCGAGGGTGGGGGGGGGGGGGGGTTTATTTGTCAAAAACCTTAATTTCCATCTTGCAATTTTAGACACTCATGTTTGCTTTCTACCTCTTTTGTTTAAAACTTCATCCCTTCATACTTAACTTATATTCTAACTAAGTTACGTAACTTAGTTGTTTTTATTTCATGACAACACACAAGAAAACATACTAATTAATAAAAATCAGGTTTTGGGGTCTTACAATTTGGCTATAAATAGAAAAAAAGATTTAGGGTTTTAGGATATAACACACGTTTAAGATTTTAGGGGATTTATTGTAATAATCATATGCAAATCATCTATTGGGTTTTTCATTGAAATATATTGGTGTGTTCATTTTATGATTTATATTTTATTTTATAGGAATCAATCACTAGCATCGTAGATTCAAGTTTTGGACTTACAATTTAGTATCAAAGCATCAATCTCAATTTCAAGACCCATCAATTTCTTCCTTAGGCTAATGTTATCAACATCTTGTATTATCTTCAAGGTCCCCCTTGACTAATGATATCAAATATATTTGACTCTTGATGATCATTAGTCACATTTGGTCTTTACAATCTCCCCCTTAACTAATGATATGAAATATATTTGCGTCTTTATGATCATTAGTCACATTTGGTCCTTCAACTAAAATGTAACTCTTTGAATCGTACCTTATTAGTAGTATTGAATTGTTTGGTTTCGTATACAACAGTTGATTTCTCTCTAATTTCATATGTTTTCGGTTAACGGTCGAATTATGGCTCACCCTTAGACACTGTAAATCACCTAACATATCAATTTTTAAAACTAAAAAAAAATATAACACTGCGATACTTAAATTAAAGAGAATAAAATGCTCGTTTTATGGTGTAATTTAAAAAAAATATATATTACCGTACGAAAAAGTTATGTTCATTTAAAAGTTGTGAGATTGGTTAGTTTATACTAAGGGGAAAAGTGTAATTATTTTTAGAATAATCAAAAGTTGAGTAAAGTTGTGTGAGGTAAAGATGTAGGTATTATTCAAAAAGACATATTTACCATTAAAAAGTTTTTAACATTTGCATTAAGTGTTGTAACTTAAGTAATTATACTCGTACAACTTAAAATATAAGATATTTTTATGAGATGTATTGTAATATAGTGTGTAAAAGGGACAAAAAAATAATTTTACATAAATTTAGGAGTTTAAGTCATTAAAAGTATTAAAACACAACATATAATTCTTTAAGGGTCTGTTTGGTATGGCGTAATGGAATAAACGGGTGAATGGAATGTACGAGGTAATGGAATTGACGATGTAATGGAATGGATCATTACCATTCCATGTCTTGTTTGGTTACCACGTGAGAATCAAATGAATCATTACTTTGTGTTGTTTGGTAGGAAAGAATAGACGAAGGAATAAAATCGGTGATGAGTGACGGTAGTCGGTGGTGGTGGGTGGGTGGCGGCGATGGGTGGTGGCGGGGCCTAGGGGTGTGCATGGGTCGGTTTGGGTCGGTTTTGGGTCATAACCATAACCATAACCGAGAAGTCGGTTATTGAAAAGTCATAACCATAACCGGTGGTTATGGCGGTTTCGGTTATGGCGGTTTTGGTGGTTATGGTGGTCGGTTATGGGTCGGTTAACCATGAACTTGGGCGTAGCTAATCAGTTAATATTGAATAATATACTAATCATACAACTTTAAATATTGTATCCGTCTATCCGATAGCAGAAAAAAATAACTTTATTGAGAACAGAGGAGAATAATAAACTAAGTAGCGATGTATCATACAAGAATCAGTCGAACAAACGAGAACAATCAGTCATATACTAATCAGTCATACAAAAAAACAGTCGAACAAACGAGAACAATCAGTCATATACTAATCAGTCATACAAACGAGAACAATCAGTCATACAAGAATCAGTCGAACAATCAGACGAGAATCAGTCATACAAGATCATACAACTTTATAAACAAGAACGAGATTCAGTCGAGAAAAATCAGAATCGTTTGGAATACGTAATCGAGAACAATACCTGGAACTCTGAACTGGAAGTAGAAGTGTAGAACTTTGAATGGAACTCTCATTTCTTACTTTCTTAGGTCATGGAGGAACTGATAGGAAAATTGAAACTGAAAGGACGCTGACAAAGTTTGGAACCCTAATAGAAATAAGTAGGCGCGTATCTATTGGTTTTAATTACTTCGGTCGTTTGGTATTCCTTCATGCGCTCCAGCAATTTCAATTTTTGAATAATACAAGACGGATTGGTTTATACATATGGGTCGGTTATACGGGTCGGTTAACCATTACTTTACAAACTAGCGGGTCGGTTCGGTTATGGCGGTTATGGAAATGTTGAAAACCATAACCGACCCATTATTAGCGGTTATCAAAAAATTAAAAACCGACCCGTCGGGTTTTCGTTCGGTTCGGTTTTTTTGGTTCGGTTTTTTCGGTTATTTCGGTTATGGGTCGGTTAATTCGGTTTTATGCACACCCCTAGCGGGGCCAGAGGTAGGCGGTGGCGACGACAATGGTGATGGGTCACGGGGACGGTGGTGGGTGACAGCGACGGTGGTGGTCGGTGGTGGAGGTGGGTGGCGGCTGACGACGGAGGCGGGGGTGGGTGGCAGCTGTGGTGCGGTGGTGTCGGGGGTGGTGGGTGGTGGAGAGTGACGGCGGGGGCGAATGTGTGGATGGTGGGTGACGGTTGGTAGCGGCGAAGGTGGGTGACGACTGGGGTGGAGGTGGGTGGTGGCGGGAGACAGCTGGGGTGGAAGTGGGTGGTGGTGGTGGTGGCGGCGGAAGTGGGTGACGACGGCGACGGTAGTCACAGCGGCAGCTATGGCAGTAGTGGTGTCGCCCGTGAGTGAGTTATTAAAACAAATAAGAATAATAATAATAATGGTAAAAATAATAATAATAAATGTTAGTGCATTACGTCTATTGACTTCGTCTTGTATCATGTAATAGGATATAATAGGATAATCAGTGCCCGAGGTTTGAAAAACAGTTTGTTAGATTTAAGATGTTGATTCCGCTCGTAATGACACAAGGTCATTTGGAGCGAAATCAGAACATCTGATTCCACTCGAAATGACTCCATGTCATTAGGAGTGGAATTAACACCACTATATATAGGGCATGTGTTGTTTTCATTTGGTATGGTTCTGAAACTTGTAACGAAGTGCTGCCAGATTGCTTTCAGGTTGTAAACGTTGTTAAATCAATCAAAGAAGCATTATAATTAGTTTGAGCGTCTGTATCTTTGATTCCGCCTTTGATACAGAGAAAAGACTCTTCTGTTTGACTCGTTCGGGTCCAACAACGATCCTACAAGTGGTATCAGAGCACAGGAGGAAGAGTTTAGCTCAATTATATCAATTTTCTGTCTTCTACACCTTCTTTTTCAATCTGAACAAGATTTACCGGTCAAAACCAGATCAAAATTTCACAGATTGTTTAAAATTGGACATAGACAAACCCTTGAAAGTTTCATGTTAAAATTCGGACTAAAAATGGACAAAATTGACCTCCGAACTGATTCCGCTCGAGATGGATAGTTTCTGATTACGCTCCTAATTGTCTGATTCAGTTTCAAAAGTCTGATTTCGCTCCAAAAGACTTGCTGATTCCACTCCTGATCAATTTCAAAAAGCTGATTCCGCTCCAACATTCAGTTTAATTCCGCTCCAGAAGACCATTATGTCTGATTCCGCTCCAGAAGCTTAAAAATCTAATTCCGCTCCAAACAGAAGTCTGATTCCGCTCCTGGCTACCATATTCTGATTTCGCTCCTAGACACAAACTTCTGATTCCGCTCTAGAAGTTTAAAATCTGATTCCACTCCAAAGTACAAATTTGTGATTCCACTCCAAAGTGCAAATTTGTGATTCCACTCCAAAAGTGAACTTTTTCGCGTCAAGATCATTTCACGACAACCGAGTGTCAGTGTATTTCAGATTATTTGATATTGTTTAAACTGATTGAGTTTGTTTATTTGTTTTCAGGTGATTGAAGATGTCAAACAACGGTGAAGAATTTTACAACACTTTTTACAACGCGTTCACTTCCGAATCATCAGATAGAAGATCTGAGATGAAAGAATATTCAAGAGAGATTTCGGAGAATTTAAAGTTTGAGAACATGTACGGAAGCCAACAGAAGCCACCAAAGCTAATGAAAGTGGAAGATTATCACTGGTGGAAAAACAGATTTGAGGGTTGGGTAAAAGCTTTCGCTCCTGAAAGCTGGTTAAAAATGATAGATGGATACACTGAACCAGTAAAAGAGGGAGGAGAGTTAATAGATCCAAAAGATTTCTCAGACATAGATGTAAAAAATGTTGTGGCTGAATATAAAATGATTACATTCATCAAACAGTCAGTGAGAGAAGATATTATTTCGTTACTTGAACAAGAGAAAACTTCAAAGAGTTTGTGGGAAGCGTTAGGGAAAAAGTGTGTAGGAAGTAATGAAATTGTTAAAAAAAAAAAAGAAACTGTTGCGTAAAGAGTTTGATCTTTTTAGTTGTATGAAAAATGAATCTGTTTGTAAAATGATTGAGAGATTTGGGCATCTAAAAATGGAGCTGGCCAGACATGAAATCACATATTCTGAAGAGGAACCAGTGGATAAATTGTTTGATTCATTACCAAATGATCAAGAGTGGCAATACTTCGCTCTAATGTTGAAAAACACAATCAAGCCTGAAGATTTGAAAGTGGATTTGCTGGTTGAAAGGCTTGAAAGTCATGAGCTGGAGATAAAGAGATCTAAAGTCAACAATCCGGCTTATTAGCGGAATGTAGAGCTTTACTATAGAGGAAATGTACCGCAGGCTGGGTCTCCAAGAACAACGTTTTCTGCAGAAAGTTCAAGTTCAGTGAACAATGAAAGTTATCACAGTGGTTTTCACAGTGGATCTTCTTCAAACACTTCAAGTCAATCTGCTTCTAAGAATTTATTTCAGTGTAATATCGCAGTGGATCTAAAGAATGGGCAGAATTTCAGCGAAGAATCGGCAAAACAACAGATGGTTTTCTTGGCATCTGTACTTGAATCGTATGAAAGCCTTGTTGCAGGGAAGATTGGCAATACCAACTTGACGAAAGAAGATTATGATCAACTAGACCCCGAGGAGATGGAACTAATGGATATAAGATGGTGCATGGCCAGTGCGGTTCGTCGGGCACAGCGGTTCATGGAGATAACGGGGAGAAAGTCAATTGGTGGACCATCTACCAAACTAGGATTTGATAAATCTAAGGTGACATGCTTCAAATGCAAACAAAGAGGTCACTTTAAGCGCGAGTGCAGAAATGAATATGCTGATGATGATTCTGCAAACCCGTTCAACGAAGATTATTACAAGAAAGCGATTTACCATCAGAACAAGTCTGAGCCACCAAGATTGAAACAACCTGAAGAAAAATCAAGGGCTCTTGCAGTTATATATGACGATGAAGGTTACGACTGGAGTCAAGTATGCCCGGAAGAAGATGCAGTTGGATATGCATTTGTGGCTGATGCTGATCCTGATAGATATTGGAAAGCAGACTATGCAAGCTGGGAAATTGGAAAATTAAATGAACCATTCAAAGAAGCCCAGAGAGCAAAAAGATGGAATGAAGAGTTGGAATGTTACATGGATCCACGGGGTAATCCAGTTGTTGACCCATCAAAAGTGGATTTCGAAGCTGTAACAAATTTGATTCCAAGGCAAGCTACTTTCAACACACGAAGGTTATCTGATAAAGCATATCTGCCTGATTTGGAGAAGAAAATAAGAGAGGTTTGTGAAGCAAGTCTACCGAAGGTGGTAGAAATGAAGAAGAGAAAAGAAGAAGAATTGAAGAAGATGATTGAAGAAGTTAAGAATGTTGTGAAGGTTGCTGCTGAAGAGGAATAGAAAGCTGAAGAAGAACAGAAGATAGAAGAAGCTCAGAAAGAGGAAAAGGAGGAAGATTAGAAAGTTAAGTCAGAAGAACCGGTGCTGAATGAAACCGAGGTTAGAAAATCTTCTGATCTATCGAATGTTGAATTAGTTGATGAAAAAGAAAACAAATGCAGGAATTGCATAGAAATGTGCAAAGCCTGTATTGAAAAAGATGAAACAATCAAAACAAAAGATATTGAAACAAGCAAACTTGAAAATGTTTTCAAAATAAAATGTAAAGAAATGATTGAAAAAGAAGAAATTTTGAAACTAAAAGTTGAAAAATTGACACAAAAATGTCAAGGTCTTGAAAAGGATAATGATGTTTATAGACAACTGTGTTCAGCAAAATGTGTTGGTTGTGTTGAAAAAGAATCCAAATTTCAAGATTTACAAAAACAGTATGATTCTTTAAAGTGGTCGAGTCAGAGAGTACAAGAAGCATATGATACTTTGAAGAGCCAAGTCAAAAGTTTTGATCAAAGATTGTCAGAAACTTTAGTTACTAAAGAAATGTATGAAAGAAAGTTTAAAGAATAGCAAATTGAATTAAACAAATGTGTTGATGAAATTGCTCATCTTAAACAAGTCTTGGCTGAAAAAGAAAAAAGTTGTTACAAAACTTCAAAGTTATCATAACTCTTCGTACATTCTCGAACGCATTTTCAACATTACACCCGATGACAAAGATACTGAAAATTGCAAAAAGGGTATTGGTTCAGAGTTTCATCAGGTACCACCACCATTGAGAAACAATTATACTTTTTATGATGAGGAAAAGGTGGCAAAGGGTTTGAACATAGCTGACCGGTTACCTGAAAGTATCGATGTGACTTACTCCAAATCTGATGATGCTAATGATTCAGAGGTGGTAAGTAAGGTTGTTGAAAGCGTTTTGAAAGATGAGTCTACAAAAGGTAAGTCTGAATCACAGGATGAAGATGAAGGAAATTTTCATGATGGTTATCTAAAAAACACAAAATCCGAGAAAAAATTGGATGATGATTCAAAGGGATTGGTTTATACCATGATTGGATCGGACAAACTATTCTTAGATGTTGTATTCCCGATTCAGAATGTGATTTCAGAGAAGGTCGATAAAGTTTTCAAAATGGTTGAGATTGAGAAGTTGGAAATTTCGAAGTTTGATGGTAAAGGTCACAAAGGTTCTTATAACAAACCTGGTTTTAAGAAGAAAAACATGAAGGCTGGTTTGGGTTATAAAAAGAAACAGAATTGAAAACAAAATGAAAAACAAGATTTGCAACAAAAAATGAATTTTGTTCAAGGAAAAAGTTTGAAAGAAGAAGAAAAACTCAAATTTGGACAACAGTCAAATGAGGAGTTTGATGCTATGAAAAAGAAACAACAACAGGCCAAGGACGTTTCAAAGAAAGTGTGTTTTAAATGTGATCAAATTGGACATGTTGCACGAAAGTGTCCAAATCCAAAGCCTGTTGATGTTGAAAAACATAAATATGAGGATGTGAATCCGAGGTCAACCAGATTTGATTCGAAATAAACTTGGAGGTACAATACAAACAAGTTTGCTTCAAATCAAAATTGGAAATCAAACCTAAGCAGGTTCGATTCAAGACAGACCTGGAATTCTCACACACCCAGATTGAGAACAACACGAAGTTGGAGAACATCTGTTGATATGATAAAACCTCAAGAGTTTTGGAAACCTAAAAATGTTGTTCAAGATCAAAAGGTTCAAAAAGAAACAAACTTTTACAAAAGAGGTACTCCGGAAGGTCAAATGTGGAGTGCTAAGAAACAAGTGATGTCGGAAAAAGATGAGAAAGTTGAAGTCAATGTTGAAAAAGTTTTAAATGACAAAGAGTTTCCAAAATTGAATGAAAATTATTGCGTTGAAATGCCTAAGGTCCAACAGACCTGGGCTAAATTGTTCAAATGATTGATAAAGTTTGAATGTGCAGGTGCTCAACAAAGCTGAAGATTGTGAGAATGATAGTTGGGGCAGCCTGGCACAGGAAGAGGTTGCAGGACCCTGGTTTGGTTAAACAGGGAGTTTAGTGTGATTGTTTTCTGTACATAAATAAACAATATTTTCAAAACCCTAAAAATTTGAAAAATTAAAAACCAAACATATGTTTTAGTTTGTTAAAATTTGAAAATACAAAAATATGTTGGTTTTATTTTTGTTTGAATAATTGTTGATTGAATACGCCGAAACCCTCACGGCTGAACAAACATGATTGCTTTCATCAGATTGAAAAACGGTTTTCAAACTATTAAGATCAATGGGTTGTAAATCATGGGGGTAATTAGTGCTTTTCGTGTAATTCAGTTCACAAGATGCAGAAAATGGACGACGAGACAAAGTTATCGGTGTTGGTTGTCAAATTTTCTTTAAATGGTTTTGCATTTTAGGGGGAGTATTGTTGTTAGAAAATACAAAAACATTAGAAAATTTGAAAATGACAAAAACATGATAAAAACCTATTGGCAAAAAGACAAAAACATGATAAAATTTGAAAAATTGAGTTTTTGCGTAAAAAAGAGGAAATGATAGTACATCAGTAGACAGTTACAGTACGCTAAATAAATGGAAAGTTTAAATGTGTTAAACGATCTCACCGTGGATGTGTCGGTAGATTTTTATACACTTAGTAAACTTTTTCGGGATATAAATCTAAATTCAAACACTTGCTTATTTCGTGGGGAACACTACTTGGATATATAGGTAACCCCTGAAATCTAGTTTGAAAGGTTCCTTTTTCTGATATACTAGGTTTTTATACTCAGTGATATCTGGGGTATTATTCCGGGACTTCTGCTGAATGGAAGTTCTGACCTAGTCCTTGAATAATACTTTCTGCGAATGCTTGAAACACAGCATCACCCTCAGCATATATGATAAGACAATAAAATTGCTTAGCAATGCTGTTGTAAAAAAGATCCTCTAAAGGGGACACACCTACAAGTTGAGTCATGATCTCTCTACTGAACGGTAGTTCTGACCTGAGCTCTCATGATTCTTCATAATTTATTAACCCCTTACAGATATCATTTGTGTTATAATACCTGTAAGACTGAATATTGGGATCTGGATACGGGAGTATATTCAAGAGGTGGGACACATGAATGGGTTTAAGTTCTTAAAATACCTAATTCGTATCCTGAATCTGTTGAAATTTGTATGAAAATTTAAGTGGACCAGTATATCGACAATCTAAGTGAATTGTTTAATTCTTAATGTGTAATTAAGCTCAACGGTACTTGTGACTTGTCAAAAACTGATATGATCCTCTGACGCATACTCAAACAAAAATATTATTTGTAAATATGTTTGTACATATTTCGTTACTGCTTTACATTTCAGAAAATACAAAAAGATTTTGATTTCTGATTTATTTTCGACAAGCGATGTCTGAGTGCTGAGTTTCAAAATCTAAGTAAGCTGATCGTGTTTCTGAACATAAAACAAGTTCATTAATTTGAAACTTGAAGATTTAAAATAAAAAATTCAAAAATAGTTTGTGATATCTCCAAGGTCATTAAGTTGGACTTGGATGATTAACTGTGGGGGATTTGGATGCTTATATTGTTATAGAGCTAGTTTCCGATACGATTCGATGAAACTGCCAAATTCATGAGAAATGATTTTGAGGAGATTGAATTGTCAGATTATGATATCTGGAAGATTAAAATGTTGTTACTTATAGTTGTATGAGTGATTGCAGGAAAAGTCCAGACTACGATCCCGAGAGCAGAGTCTAGGGGGAGTCTGAAGACAAGCTGAAAGTTAGGAGGAGCTTGTAGCTGGAAAGCTAGGTGTCGATCCCTAAAAGCACGGTAGCTTGACGAAAGGGGGAGCCTGCTGATGATGAAGTTGTTAAGGATAGAGCCAGTGATGAAATCCTGATGTAAGAGTCAAAGTGTGAAGCTGATCAAGAGAGTGATGGATGCTTACAATGTTACAATCTGAGTGAGGATGCAGAATGATCAAGACTGAAGAAGGTGTCATGATGAAGATTAGTCACTGAAGACTTCGTCAATATCCGAGGGGGAGTCTGTTAGTGCATTACGTCTATTGACTTCGTCTTGTATCATGTAATAGGATAGAATAGGATAATCAGTGCCCGAGGTTTGAAAAACAGTTTGTTAGATTTAAGATGCTGATTCCGCTCGTAATGACACAAGGTCATTTGGAGCGAAATCAGAACATCTGATTCCACCCGAAATGACTCCATGTCATTAGGAGTAGAATTAACACCACTATATATAGGGCATGTGTTGTTTTCATTTGGTATGGTTCTGAAACTTGTAACGAAGTGCTGCCAGATTGCTTTCAGGTTGTAAACGTTGTTAAATCAATCAAAGAAGCATTATAATTAGTTTGAGCGTCTGTATCTTTGATTCCGCCTTTGATACAGAGAAAAGACTCTTCTGTTTGACTCGTTCGGGTCCAACAACGATCCTACAATAAAAATATTGATAATGATAATAATAATAATAATAATAATAATAATAATAATATATCTTTCCATTCCTTGAAGGAATGAAAAAAAAAACACCATCTTAACAAGGAATGAAAATTATTATATTTGGAAGGTTTATATTCCTTGTGGAATGCTCCATTCCATTACCAATTGACAACCAAACATGTTTCTTTTCATTCCAATAGAATAATCCATTCCATTCCGTCTTCTATTCCTTCGTACCAAACGCTACCTAAATTCTTTAAACTCATTTAAATCCTCAAATCTCTAGATTTTTTTCCTTTGTCCATTCCACGTTAGATGAGAAAAACTTTTGATAAAATAAAAAAATAGAACAAAATAGCAACTTTTCCTAAGTTTCCTTAAGATATTATCATTTCCAAATATTCATTAACTATGTTTATCACTATAGCCGCGTTGCGGCGAACTTCTTTTGTCATTTAGTACGTGTTTATATGTGTTTTGAAATCACTACGAGCGCGTTACGCACAGAACCGCTACAAGAATAAAAAGAAAATGTAGAAAAAACAGTATAAGATAACCGAAAGAAAATCAACAAAAAAAGTTTTATGGTAATGATGTTGTTCGTATTACACCCGTTGTCAGAGATTAGCAAATGATATTGGGTACCGGTACCGAATTACCGAAAGATTTTAAGTCAATTCGGTAGCAACTTTTGGCGTTCCTGGTACCGGTTTGCTACCAGTTTTTCCCTTCATATACTTGTACCGTAACCGGTATTTTCGGTACCAGTACCAATTTAGTATCGGTTGGCACCGAGCTCATCCCTAGCCCTTAAACTAAAAAAATGAAAACACTAAAAGTTGAAGAAAATCAATAAAAAAAGTTGTACGATACCGTTGGTGTTTGTACGGTACCCATGATCAGGGATGAGCAAATGGTATTGGTTAGGAGTACCGAATTTCCCGAACTAAAAAATTACAATATCAATTCGGTACCGACGTTTGATGTTTTCTGTACCAGGCTGGTGCCGGTTTTCACCTTCATGTACCGAGACCGAATAGCACCGTACCGGTATTTTGATAAAAGATGGATAAATGGAAAAACAATTACCGAATTTCCTAAACCGAAAGATTTTAAGTCAATCCGGTAGCAACTTTTAGCGTTCCTTGTACCGGTTTGCTAGCAGTTTTTACCTTCATATACCGTACCGTAACTGGTATTTTCGGTACCAGTACCGATTTAATATCGGTTGGCACCGAGCTCATCCCTAACGCTAAAACTAAAAAAAAGGAAACATTAAAAGTTGAAGAAAATCATTAAAAAAATTTGTATGATACCGTTGATTTTTGTACGATACCCGTGATCAGGGATGAGCAAATGGTATTGGTTAGGAGTACCGAATTTCCCGAACTAAAAATTTTCAATATCAATTCGGTACCGACATTTGATGTTTTCTGTACCAGGCTGGTGCCGATTTTTACCTTCATGTACCGAGACCGAACATGACACTTATAACAGGCTTGCCATGTGGCAAGCTTTGAGTGGTGAGGTTACTATTCACAAACTTGTCTTTTTAATATATAGGAGAATTCGGTACCGACATTTGATGTTTTCTGTACCAGGCAAGTGTCGATTTTTACCTTCATGTACCGAGACCGAACAGGACACTTACAATAGGCTTGCCACGTGACAAGCTTTGAGTGGTGAAGTTACTATTCACAAACTTGTCTTTTTAATATATAGGAGAATTAGTGAGTTACTATTCATTCAATTTGATTTTTAATATATAGGTAATTTTATCAAATATAAGTCAACTAGTTGATGCCCTGCCCGTGTTGCAGGACGGTAGGCCGAATATTTTTCAAACAATTAAAAAAACACTACCATAGTTTTGCTAGGAGAAAAACTAAAACGATGGCAAGACCGGAATTTTGAGCTCGGAGCAAAACTACAATTTGTTAGGACTAATGAGCGAGTGTTAGACAGCTGCTCGACACGAAAAAAAATTAACTCGAGTAAACCAATTTAAACAAAACACTTCTATAGTTTTGCTAAAAAACATTAAAATGATGGCAACACTAATTTTGAGCAGGGGGAAATTGTAATTTTTTACTGGGGTAAAATCGTAATTTGTCAAAAGCTAAAGCGATGCCAATAATGTGATTTTTAACCAGGGGTAAAATTGTAACTTTGAACATGGGCAAATTTGTAATTTTTAACTGGGATTAAATCGTATAATACATGGGCCAATGAGGGATTTAAAACAAAAACTAAAACGATGACAATACTGTAAATTTTAACTGGGTGCAAAATTGTAATTTTTGGCAAAGGTAAAATCATAATTTGTCAAAAGCTAAAGCAATGGCAATACTGTAATTTTTAACCATGGGTAAAATCGTAACTTTAAACAGAGGGAAAATTCGTAATTTTGAATTTGGGGTAAAATCGTAATTTGTCAAAAGCTAAAAGCGATGGCAATACTGTAATTTTTAACCAGGGACAAAATCGTAACTTTGAACATGGACAAATTCGTATTTTTTTAACTAGGATTAAATCGTATAATACACGGGCCAATGAGGGATAAAAAAACTAAAACGATAGCAATACTGTAATTTTTAACTGGTGGCAAAATTGTAATTTTTGGCAAATGTAAAATCGTAATATGTCAAAAGATAAAGCAATGACAATACTGTAATTTTAAACAAGGGTAAAATCGTAACTTTGAACAGAGGCAAAATTCATAATTTTAAATTGAGGGTAAAATCGTAATATACCTGAAACAATGGGGAAGTGCCAGACAGCTGCCTGACACTATTCCCCCGTCTTCCTTTTCTATATACTAGGTGTAGGACCTGTGTAACCACACGGGTAGGTTTAGTAATGATCAAAAACAAATACTAAAAAACAGATTATAATATATCATTTAAATTTTGGTCTTTAGTTCTATATCTTTATAAAGTAATGTTGAAGACAGTATGTGTGACCACATGGGTAGTTTTAATAACCATCGAAATAGATTATAATACATCATTTAAATTGTTTCTATTTAGTTCATGTTTGATATAGAAATTAACTAACTAACTAACTCAAAATTTCTTGTCTAAAATGAAAGCATGACCTAATTTTATATTGTCTAATAATTAAAGCCTGACCTAATTCAAATAACCAAATGTTATTGAACAGTTCAATAAAGCCCCTTATATTTGATCCAATTAAGCTTACTGATGGATTAGATTTTGTAGGCCCGTTAAACCCCTTCTATCAAATATGGATTAGATTTGTTAAAGACATCTATGAAATGTCCTTAATTCCCTTATACCTTAATATCCACATAATCTCAAATATATATTAAATGCACCGATCATCATCATCATCATCATCATCATCATCACACTTCTAAAAAAATCTCGAAATCTCTCTCTCAACTCTCAATACCGATCATCATCATCTTCATCCATCTTCATCATCTTCATCCGTCTTCATCATCTTCATATATCTTCATCTTCAAAACAGAGGTTTGTATCATCATCTTATCTATATATGTTTTTGATATTTGTGATGTTTTTGTGAAAAAAACAGAGGGTTGATTTTGGTATTTTGGTTTAAGTTTTTGATAATGTTAATCTGAATGCCGGTTGATGATGATGATGATGATGATGATCAGTTATTTGTGAATGATTTTATGAAAAAAGAGAGGGTTGATTTGGGTATTTTGGATTTAGTTTTTGATAATGATAATCTGAATGCCGCATGATGATGATGATAATCAGTTTCTTGTGAATGTTTTTTGTGAAAAAACAGAGGGTTGATTTGGGTATTTTGGTTACAGTTTTTGATAATGATAATCTGAATGCCGCATGATGATGATGATAATCAGTTTTTTGTAAATGTTTTTGTGAAAAAAAAAGAGTTGATGATGATGATAATCAGTTTTTTTTTTTGTGAAAAAACAGAAGGTGGATTTGGGTACTTTGGTTTCAGTTTTACATAATGATATCTGAATGCCGCATGATGATATTGATAATCACTTCTTTGTGAAAAAACAGAGGGTTGATTTGGGTATTTTGGTTTCAGTTTTTGATAATGATAATCTGAATGCCGCATAATGATGATGATGATAATCAGTTTTTTTGTGAATGGGTTGATTTGGAGTATTTTGGTTTCAGGTTTTCAGGTTTGTTTGTGATGTTTTTGTTCTGTTTTGTTTTGTTTGTTTGTTTGTTTTGTTTTTGTTCTGCTTTGTTATGTTATGTTTGTTTGTTTTGTTTATTTTGGTTTGGAAAAACAGAGGGTTGATTCGTTTTGCTTTGTTCATGTTTCTTTGTGATGTCTTTTGTGAAAATATTGTACAGAATGGCTGCGGATGTAAAGATACGCAAAACACCAACTACGAAGGCGAGAAGACTTGACAACCTCCTAGAAGATGGTGCGGTGCACATAAGGAACTGATTGATCAAAACGATCAATTGCATATGAATGAATACAACCCCAGTGGCAGATATGTAATTAGCGAGCTCTGGAATTTCAAGGAAAATCGAAGAGCTACACTGGGGTTATATTCATTCATATCTGCTACATTCCGAAGTGCACCCGTCAGTAAAGATCCACAATTGGTTGTGGTAGTATGACGTTTTGTCTCTGTATTGTATGTTACGGTCTTTTGTTATCGAGTCTGTAAGTTCCATCAAGTCTACGAAGTTGGTATGACGTTTTGTCTCTGTATTGTATGTATTAAAAGTTTACATTTAATATACAATTTAGGCTTTAATAATTTGTTATATATAGTATACCTTTAATAATTAGATTGCATTTATTTAAAAAGAGTTAATTATTAGATTGGATTTTTTTTAAAAAGAATTAATTTAAATTATTAAATCAATGATTTCTTAACAAAAAAGCAAGAAAAGAATTTAGGGGCTCAGGTTAATATTTCACTCATACCACTGGTTCAAACGGTCAAACAGACGGCACATTGACGGAGGGACTCAAATTGTTATGAATTCATAAGCTCAGGGGCTCAAAAAACGAAAAAATGAATTTAAGGGCTCAGGTTGATGTTTCAAACAAACGACAGGGACGCAAATTGCTTTTTTAGTTAAGTATACACTAAACTTGTCAACTGATTAACTATAGAAATAAGAAAAGCATAACTAACGAAAGAAACATTATTTGTTGCCAATATACTAGTTCAATACAAGAGAAGCATAACAAACACACAGGTAAAGATGTTAGGATCGGAGGCCCTCATGATTGTGTTTGTTTGTATAAATTGAGCAAATCAATAGATATGAATTGACATTAAATGCAACGCAAATGAAAACAACTGATACTATTACAATAAACAAAGTAAACTACTGTTTTTTCATTCCACTGCTTCATTACAAACAGGGCTTTGGTCTTTAGCAGCACTTGACTTAGGGCAGTAGATTAAATAGCAGCATTTTGTCTTCAGCAGTTGTTGTACACAAGCAGTACTTAATGGACAGCAGTTGTAGTATACAAACAGTGGATGAGGCCATCAGATGTTATAACCACTTTCAAGGGGAAAGTCTAATGCAAACAGCTGCTTATGATGAATAGCAGTGGACAATATTTAGAAAACAGATGTTTGAGCACAACAGTAGTTAGGGGTAAGGAAATGAAAATGATTTGAAAGACTATTAAATCAGCAACTGTTTAATCAGATTATGTTGAATGATTTTGTTGAATGATTTTGTCTTGCGTAAACACAATATCATTTCGAACATCTATTGATGGTGATTTATGAAATACCTGCAAGAATGCAATCCTTAACAAAATACATTTTAGACACAAATTGTCAATCTTTATATGTCAGCAGTTTTTACATTCCACTGCTTCATTCCGAGCAGGGCTTTGGTCTTTAGCAGCACTTATCTTAGGACAGTAGATTAAATAGCAGCACTTTGTCTGGTGCAGTTGTTGTACAGAAGCAGTACTTAATAGACAGCAGTTGTAGTATACAAACAGTGGATGAGGGCCATCAGATGTTATAACCACTTTCAAGGGGAAGGTGTAATGCAAACAGCTGCTTATGATGAATCCACTGATGTGGACCAGTTTTATTTGGCCCAAACAAATATCGACTTTCAAGGGGAAAGTCTATTACAAGTGTCTGATTACTTTTCTTTTTTTTATGTAATTGTATTTTTTTAATATTTATACTATAAACGATTTAATTTTTTTTATGACACTTTATTTTTGCTTCTGTTTCATTATAATTTTAGGTATGGTTTTGGACTGACCAATTTTTTTGGGTTTTGTTTTAAATGCTGAATTTTTGATGTGTTATAGGTTCTTCACTCGGGAAACAATTTTTTTTGGGTTTTGTTTTAAACGATACAAGTAAAACTCTAAAGCAGGTATGATATGAAACATATTTTTCTCGATTGTTAAACAGGCGGTAACGCTAAATCAGTGTAGTGAAAATGAAAAGGAAATAATACCTGATGAATGAACCGGACGTTCCGATTATAAACCACTGATCACCCTAAAAATAAACCACATACCAACAAACAATCACAAAACAAAACAAACCAAATTCAAGAATCAACTCTGTAAATATAATCATGTAGTATGGACTTTACCTAGCTAAACAGTGTATCATAAAGTGCCATAAGACCGTTTTGTCGAAAAGAATAACTATAAGTCATTGATATAATAAAAATCTCACCGGAAATAATTAATAAAAATGTAAATTACAATACCTGTTGATGGTGATTTATGAAACATCTACAAGAATGGCATCCTTAACAAAATACATTTTAGAGGCAAATTGTCAAGTTTAATATGTCAGCAGTTTTTACATTCCACTGCTTCATTCCAAGCAGGGCTTTGGTCTTTAGCAGCATTTGACTGAGGGCAGTAGATTAAATAGCAGCACTTTGTCTTCAGAAGTTGTTGTACATAAGCAGTACTTAATGGACAGCAGTTGTAGTATACAAACAGTGGACGAGGGCCATCAGATGTTATAACCACTTTCAAGGGGAAAGTCTAATGCAAACAGCTGCTTATGATGAATAGCAGTGGACAGTATTTAGAAAACAGATGTTTGAGCACAAAAGTAGTTAGGGGTAAGGAAATGATAATGATTTGAAAGACTATTAAATCAGCAACTGTTAGTGCAACAGTCAATAAGCTTTTGACAAATGTTTTGAGCATCTGCTGTTCAAAAGAAAGGAATGATTTTGTCTTGCGTAACCACAATATCATGTCCAACATCTGTTGATGGTGATTTATGAAATATCTGCAAGAATGCCATCCTTAACAAAATACATTTTAGACACAAATTGTCAATCTTTATATGTCAGCAGTTTTTACATTCCACTGCTTCATTCCAAGCATGGCTTTGGTCTTTAGCAGCACTTATCTTACGGCAGTAGATTAAAGGAATGATTTTGTCTTGCGTAACCACTGCAGTTGTTGTACACAAGCAGTACTTAATGGACAACAGTTGTAGTATACAAACAGTGGATGAGGGCCATCAGATGTTATAACCACTTTCAAGGGGAATGTGTAATGCAAACAGCTGCTTATGATGAATCCACTGATGTGAACCAGTCTTATTTGTCCCAAACAAATAACGACTTTCAAGGGGAAAGTCTATTTCAATGGTTAATAATAATATTATGATATTGAAAAATAAGATGGTGGTACCTCTTCTTCTAATTTGAAAACATGAATATTGAAATGCTGATGCAATTGTTCTTTTGCATAATTAATGTAAAACTGCTAAATTAGCCATAACATAAGAGCAAATACACCCCAAATAGAACAAAAAAAACAAACTACACAGAAGCCTATACAAAATCCAACTTTTACAAATTTCTGCTAGGAATAAACACTTCTTCATTCGATATTAAATAGTATTACAAAATTCTGAGTTTGAAAAATATTAAAAACTAAACATTACAATTAACACTTCCTAGGATATCTATTTCTCTCGCCTTCTTCCATGCAATTTCATTTGCAATGGAGGTAGAAGACAGGTGTGTTATTACTCATGTTCACGATAACCACTTCCGCAACAGAGAGTTTCTTCTTATTACATGAACCTGTATCATCTGAACCGTTTTGACCGATCCTTTGTTTCTTCCTCTCTTCTTGCTCACATGAACACGAAAGAGGTTATCTTGAACATGAATAATAACACACCTATATAACAATGTTAAAAAAAGCATGTGTTAGTATTATAAGCTTATTAACAAATGAGACCATATTAATTTAAAATTTAACCTTATGATAACCAAGAGGCAATCTTCGTATAGTCTGAGACATAAAGCATCCTTGAACGTGGGTCATCGGCCAAATCAAATACTAAAAAGCAGATTATATCCCTGCATGAAAAACAAAATCGATAAATTTAAGGAAAATGATTTTGAAAGATGATAACCCAACAGTAAAGGATCTGATTCTACAACTCCGATAAATGCAAGGGTGTTCTCAAATAATGGTTCATAGATGTTTGAAAACCAACAAAGAACGACAAATGTCCACAGTGCTGCTTCGTTGGACATTTGTCGGTCTTCAAACATCTAGGAAGCATTATTTGAAAACACACCTGAATTTACCGAAGCTGTAGAATTAGATCCTCCACTATTGTGTTATCATCTTTCAATCACATTTTCCCTAAATTTATCAATTCTGTTTTTCATACCTCCCAAAGCCACCTATCCGCCTGCAAAGAGATTGAAATGAATGTGAAATGATTTGAGAAACCACTGTTTTAACCAAACAGTGGTTTCAAACATCTGTTTTCTCCACAAACCAGTGTTTTCTCCACAAAACACTTTTTAATATGCACCTTATGCACTGAAACCATAAAGTAGTTATGCCTTTGATTTGTAAACCCTTTTTTGTTCACACAATAGTGGTTTCAACTATTTGGATCATGTTTGATCTTCAACGGGTAAAACTGAAACAATGGAACAATAAACTGAAACAAAAATACTAAAATCCTAAAAAAATGATGTACTTTAATCAAAGGGAATTGAACAAAATTAAGTGATTGATAAACTTACAAATCATGATGAGAGAGCCTATGAATTCATACCTAACTAATAATAAACATACCATAATCAACTTAACACTATATACTTATACCTAACCAACTATAAATAATCAATAAATTTCATAACATAATGTTTATTTTTACAAAACACAATATATTGAGATTCATCAATTTGTAACTTCTATCATGCTCATTAAAATACCATTCGCTGTCATCACTTCATCATCAAACAGACAATTAAACCAAGACACGAACAGTATCTTACTTGAACAAATCAAACCCTTGACGACCAAAACAGAGGCAACCTTCCTTAATAACACCTCATATCTTCATACACAGAAACATCACTTCCAGTTCCAGCATCTTGACGAATGTCCCCTTTGGACTTCATACGGTCAACAAAAGTCACCCACGCAGGCCACAGATGATTAGGAAGGAATCGATTTAAAAAAACAAAATTAGGAATGATATTTCCTTTAAACAAAGAATTGTACTTGTTATCAGATGAAAGCATACCTGCTAGAAGATTGCGATGGTGTAGCTGATTAGAGAAGATAAGAGATTAGGGTTTAATAAATGAAATCCAACATTTTTAGAGATATAGAGATGAAATCCTTACCACGGTCGCAAGAATCGAGATTGTGTGTGAACAGATAGAGAACGTAGAAACCCTAGATGGAGGAGAAAAGTGAAGTTATTAGAATTTTCATTGTACCAAAACAGAGAACAAATATTGACATTAATTGGTATACCAAATCTAACACAGTTCGCGGCGGTGTTGGTCTCTTATTTTAGGGTTGACGGCAAAGTAGCGGCGGAGTCCGGTGATTTAGAGAGAGAGAGTTGAGAGAGAAATGGATAGTGAGAGAGAGTGGAATTGACGGTTTGAATTTTGAAAATGAATTCAGGATTATATTTGAGAGAGAGAGGAGGATTAAAGTTATGATTTGAATTTTGAAATTGATTTTGAAATTCCCTCCTTAAAAAATTCTATTATATACAATATATTTTTTCATAATAATAAAATATTGAAAAGAGAATTATGACATCAGCGGAGACATGTGGCATACCTTAATGATTGGCACATAGGCAGATTTACATCAGCCAATAATCTCTTATTATAGATAGTATAGATGTAAAATATGTCATGGACTTATTTGGCAAGTGTATTTATTATGAAAGCTTTTAACGAAAATTGGATTTTAATAATCGTAATTTTGATCTATCGACCTAAATTAATCTGAACTCAGAAATTGTTCACTAATAGTTTTAACTTTGCACATATTTTTCTTTCAGCAACCTTATACTAACCGAAAGTTAATCCACTTAGTTTTTGCTCATGTGAATTGCCACATAACCAGTCCACGTTATCAAAACATTGAATTTTTTTTACCACAAAAGCAGTCCACGTCAGTAAGAACTAACTGATTTAACGTTCAGTTAGTATGAGACCGTCGAAGTAAAATATATTCAAAGTTGGATCTCTCTAGAAACATTTTTCAAGTTTAAATTAATCTCACCATTATTTCCAAGTTTTGATTGTTATAATCCAATTCAACTTAAAAAGAGATTTTGTAAATTATTTTATAGGGCATTTTTGTAAGCATCCATATATGTTTATCATCGTTTAAATTATTAATAGATAATTATTAAAAAGATTGTACACGAAAGTAACATGATATATAATATAGCCATGTATGACAAAATGCGCAATTATCTATTAACTTAACTTGCATCTTGTGTTTTAATTTTAATAATACACAATTATTGTATTGTGTTTTAATAATACACAATTATTGCATTTAAGTGTATATTTCTTGAGATGACAATAAATTTGTATCATATTGCATCACGTGTAGTTTTTTTCTCTAAGATCTATTTGTTTTAAGGCCTCTTTTAAATTTCTCTAAAATCTATTTGTTTTTAGGCCTCTTGATAAAGTTTTGAGTTAATTATAGTCTAAAACAACACTCATGATTCATGAGAAATCTTTCCGCTTTTTTTTTTTTTAAGTGTAATTCACAACAGACGGTTAATACACACCCGCAAGTCGCAGGCCCGCCCCATTTCTGTCCCAAGGACTATGTTGTCTTAACGGGGCCCACGCCTCGGTAGAAATGGGACATAGCTTTCCCTGAGAAAATTTCCGACCCCCTGCCACTTGACAGGAGTTGCACCCTTCACACGAATCGACCGCCTGTTGTGACAGAGCGACCCGCTGGAGTAAACGCGCCGTAATAGAAAACTCGGGTTCCCTCAGGCTTGAACCGGAGTCCTTGCCATCCTTGGGTTGGGAATAACCCAAATGTCTCACCTTTTGATTGAGGTGGGGATCGAACCTAAGACCACTCACATGACCCAAGTCCTTTCCACCACTCCACCAAAGGATCATTTTGACTATACTTTTTCTGCATCTTGGTTTTATATTACATTTTATTTACATGACCTCTTTATAAAGTTAGAGTTATTATAGTCTAAAACAATACTCATGATTCATGAGAAATCTTTCTGTATTTGACTATACTTTTTCTGCATCTTGATCTTATACTACATTTCACTTCATTTATATATGAGGAGTGATAATTAGGTAGTTTTGAGAATTATTGAAGGGTCGTATTATTGGCACACATTGGGGCTTAAATCGACACCCTCAATACGCATCATATAGGCCTATACGATGCGTATTGAGGTGGGTTCAAACTTCTATGCCTGCCAAAGGCTGCCATTGTCCCCTACCAAAAAGTAATACGCATCGTATAGGCCTATACGATGCGTATTGAGGGTGTCGATTTAATTTTTAAATTTTTACAAGGTAGCTTCTTGTCACGTGGTAGCAGTTTTCCGTCATGCGAACGAAGAAGCAGCACTTTGGACATTTGCTGGTCTTCAAACATCTAGGAAACATTATTTCAAGGCGGTCTCTTTGCTTCGTCCACTAGAACTATTTGTGTATGCATTCTTAGGGTTTTTATAATTTGATCAATGGTAGTTGAAATCGGCTTTGTATTTAGCACACGAAAGTACTGAACAACAGAATCAGTTTCTCTTTGCTTCGTCCACTTTCCAAACCGAAAAACTAGCAGAACCCGACACTTCTTCTGTGATGATTCGAAACATTCCGAATAACTAGCAGGACCCGGCACGTCTTCTGTGATGATTCGAAACATTCCTAATAACTAGCAGTACCCGACAATCACAAATTGTTGATCTTTGGGTGGTGATTTACTCCCGAACAAACCATGCCCACCTTGACCAATATAGATAAGCGTATCCCTCGATCCACTTACATTCGAATAACGCTGAGAATCCACAATGCTTATGGCCAGATTCTTTCCTTCAATCTTGGCAAAATCAATGCCTGTTTGTTTCAGTTATTTCTGTTGATCCACAAATTACAACAAATTGTGTCTAATGCAAGGATCTTCGAACGCGGTGAGTACGTTAAATACCGTTCACCGCTTGTTTAGTTGCTTCTCCTATTAAGTTTCTGAACCAACCGAAATCAAAAAATTCAAACAGTTTCACCAGGGGCATAAGATCCGTGGGCCCTATGGGCATACGACCAGTATAGGCCTATACGATGCGTATTGAAAAAGTCAGCCGCCAGACAAGAACTGTATAGGTCTATACTTTTGTTTCCCATAGCCACCGTTTCCATAGACAAAACAAGGATCGTTCTAATAGATTAAAGAGAATAAACGAACATCAGACGTAATCTTGAAGAAACATAACATAATCCCAGATTGTCTAAAGAAGCGCTTTTATCATGTGTGATCCAGAGGTAGGTTTACTTTGTGTTATAGAACTTCCGAGCTAACATCTGACGTAGCAAGTACAATTGTTTTGAGTTTTGTCAGATAATACTTCATTTGTCGAGAAACCATACTGTCTTTTTTTTTTTGGGTAAAGGTTTCACCCTGGTAAATTTTATTTCACAACAAAACCAACGGAAAACAAGTGGAGAGCAAAACCGCCCACCAATTCATATGCCCGACATGCCAGGAATATGTTCAGCCAAAAGAAGACACACAACCAGACAAACGTACCACACAAAACACAACGAAAACATATTAGACACTAGTCATAGCTAATCTGAACTGAATTCTAGACTAAACTCTTTAGCCGATTTCTTCATAGATGACAAGCCCTTTAGGCAGCTTCCAATCTCTAAGAATTTTATCTACTTGTCTCGAATCCTTGAACTTCAATGTTACCAGCTTCAATCGAACCGAGGCATTAACCGCATCAGCAACTTGTTTAGCCGACCGTTGAGTATTCCCGAACAACCTGGAGTTTCTCTCTAGCCATACATGATAAACAGTTGCAGCTACCAAAATCCTTCCAATCACATGCTTCGCCAATTTTGAACCCGATGTGTTAAAAATGTGCTGAAAAATATCCTTCCATCTATTCGATAGATGTTGCATTGCTCCGAGAGGTTTAACCACCATCCAAACTTGTGTCGAAAACGAACATTCAAAAAATAAATGAGGATGAGAATCCATACCATGCTGGCAAAGAGGACAGCACATCAGCCGAAGATTAACGGCTCCACCAACCTCCCATTGCTTCAACCTATCTTGAGTCTTTAGCTTGTTCCCAATCACTAACCACATGAGAAAAGCATGGCGCGGGATACACTGAGAGAACCAAACATCTTTGTGCCAATTCACGCTTGGGCCACTTAATCGAATCGTTTCCCAAACATTCTTGGATGAGTAGCTTGTTTCCTTACCATTACCATCAATCCATATAATAGTATCATTCTTATTTGGCGTTAATTGAGGGGCCTGTATATTTAATAGGACCGGGTACATGTCATTCCAAGCTTCCGGCCATACCCATTGGCCATCACTCACCACTTCCGCTAGCTTTGAGTTAATGTGAAACCCCGCTTGTTGAATCATTCTCGGTGTAATAGTTTTACCAATAGGATCCGCATGAGACCATTTATCATACCAAGCAGATGTCGCCATACCATTCCCTATCTTTGACCACATATGTTCACGAATAAGCGGTCTAAGATTTAGGATTTTCCTCCACCCCCATGTATTACCTTGTTTAACAGGAACATCCCAAAAACATCTCTGTTTCAGCTTGTATGTGTGAATCCATTTCACCCAAAGCGACTCTCTTTTAGTTAAAAGGCTCCATACATGAAATGTCATTAACGCCTTGTTAACATCATCAATACGTTTGATCCCCAAACCACCTTCTTCCCTAGGCCGGCATATAGATTTCCACGCTACTTTAGCTTTGCCTTTCCCTACTGAACCAGTTTTCCATAAAAAATCTCTCATTTTCCTTTCAAGCTCCTTCGAAATACGCTTAGGGAGGATGAACACGGAAGCCCAGTAAACATGCATAGAAGACAGCACTGACCTGATAAGTTGAAGTATTCCCGCGAATGAAAGAAACTTATTGCCCCAATACGTGATTCTATTTTCCATTTTTTCAACAAGAATCTTGCAGTCTTTATATAATAACCGAGACGATATAAGAGGGACACCAAGATATTTAACTGGAAGGCTCCCTTCTTTAAATGACACCAGCTCCAGAATCTTTTGTTTAACCTGATCATTGACATTAGCAAAGTACACCGTACTCTTTGGAATACTTGGGACTAAGCCTGACATGTTTTTGAAGCTTTCAAGAGCTTCTAGAACCAGCTTGACCGATTTAACTTCTCCTCTTGCAAACATAAAAAGGTCGTCAGCAAAACATAAACTCACAATTCGTTGTTTATCACATTTATTATGGAACCGGAAATTCAGCGATGTGGCTACCATGTAATCCAACCGAAGAGTAAGAACTTCCATAACGAGAGTGAACAGATAGGGCGACAACGGATCACCTTGTCGAAGCCCCCTCTCACCTTTGAAGAACCCATGCAAGTTACCATTGATACTCAACGAAAACGTTGTTGTAGACACACACTTCATAATCCATTCTATCAGGAAACTAACATCTTTTAATACTTCATTTGTCGAGAAACGATACTGTAAAGATCTCTACACAAACTCTTCTACATCTT
>JARYGA010021804.1:0-21939 GCA_030545235.1 Helianthus tuberosus
AGACCTCCCAAAGTCACCTATCCGCCTCCAAAGAGATCGAGACAGCTTGAAGCATAACCTGGACTTGCTGTCATTCCACCAGTTGAGTATTTAATCCCAATATACCAACTGAAAATCAATCTACTCATAATCACATAGTACACCAATGCAAGCATCTGAATAAACAATAATAAATCAAAGACAAAATCAAAAGCTACAAACATATCAAACAAATTTCATGTCGTCATGATTTATTTTAAACACATATAAATATATTTTTAAACACAAACAGACATTACCTCTTCATCAATAAAGTTGAGATCCATTTTATAACATTGATTACATTCGGAAGTTCGGCCAACGAACTCAAGACTTCCACACCAAATAACAAATCCAGCAAGATCTACCTGAAGAACATTTAGCATACAAACCTTCAGTTTGTGATAAAAAGAAAAAATCAAAAAATATCTATTTTTAAACTACCCTTGGTCCGTATAATATTCAAATCGATGTTAAACATGATGAATAAACAGACATCACCAGCTTTTCTTATGTCATTGGGATTTCTCCTTTTACAAACATATCAAAATCAATCTACTCGTAATCACATGGTACACCAATGCAAGCATCTGAATAAATAATAACAAATCAAAGACAAAATTAAAAGCTACAAACATATCAAACAAATTTCATAGAATCATGAAAGAAATTAGGTCACGGATTGTTACCAGATTTAGCGAGAGAAGAATCGATGGAAGCATTGGAGAAGATGACGATTTGAAGAAACTTCAATCTGGAAAACATGTAACAAAGCTCAAGAAACCACGAAGAAGAAGAAGAAGAACTGATTACAAACTATATTAACAATTACCAAAAAAATAACAATTACCTGATTTACATCCTCTTCTCTGTATCTACAGTTTTAGAGATAGAGAGTTGAGAGAGAGTAGACAAAGAGATTGAAATGGGTTTTTGAAATTATGATCGGGTTTGGATTTGGGTTTGAATTTATATTTGAGAGAGAGAAGAATTGAAGCTCTGACAACATTAAATGAAAATTACATGTCCCTATAAGTTTTAAATTTCAAATTACCCTCCCATTTTAATGAAACAACAGTGGTTTGAATTTTGAATGAACATCAGCGATTTCATAATTGAATGTGGGCCAGACCTTTGAAATTTGAAAGTGGGGCAATGGTTTGATGACAGATCTTTGAATTATGATGTCACTATGCTCCCTCTATGGCTGCCACCTCATCGTCGATGACATAAGAAAAACATTGTTGGATAGTCTCTCCTGCTGACACATCAGCTTTTCTTATGTCATTGGGATTTCTTCTTTTATAGAAAGTATAGATAGATAGATAGATAATTATAATTATATATTTATTACTATATAACAAGGGAAAAGATCAAATAGGAAGTTTATTTTGGCTAGGAAGTATAGGAAGCAATAGGATTAGGACATGTGGCAACATTTAAAATAAAGAAAAAGGGTATTTTAGTCAATCCAACCCTTTCTTCTTCCTTTTCAAAACCCAGTAACTTCAAAACCCACCATTTTCAAAACCCACCATCTGCAACAATTTCTTCACTTTCTATCTCAATAATCACTACATTATAGTGCGATTTTCATCACCAATCAATGATTCAAACACCCGATCAACGTGTTCTTCAGCTTTTTTGAAGAAAACCCAGTTTAATTTCATACAAAATCTCGTTTTTTTCCGGTGATTTTGAAGATAATCACTCGATCCGTTCGATTCGAGCGCTAATAAGTGTTTCAATCATTCAAAATTCGTCAATTGTTGAAGAAATCACTTCGATCCATGTAAGAAATTCTTTAATTTCAGTTTTACGATCTGGGTTTTTGATTTAGTCATTGCGTTTTACGATCTTGGCGGGGGTCCGGGGGCAGCGCCCCTGGTTGCGGGGTCCAAGGGCAGAGCCCCTGGCTGGGGTTGAGCTGCATTTTTATGTGAATTGTTGTAATAAAAATGCATCAGAAAAATTAATTTTCTGTAAATTGCCTCTGGAAACTGCATTCGTAAACTACATTGGTTCAGACAGTTCACAGCACAGACAATTCACAGCACAGACAAAACTATTGTCATGGTTCAATGCGTTTTAGAGAGAACACTTTCTTTGGTGTTTTTAGGCAATTGCGTTTTAGAACTAAAACATTTTTATGTGTTTTCTGGCCATTGCGTTTTATAAAAACACATTCTTGAAGTGTTTTTTGTGCATTGCGTTTTAGGTAAAACACTTTTTTAGGTGTTTTCGGTCCATTGCGTTTTACAGAGAACACTTTCTTTTGTTTTTTAGGCAATTGCGTTTTAGAATGAGTCATTTTAAGTGTTTTCTGGCCATTGCGTTTTACAAATAAGACATTTTTTTGTGTTTTTTGTGCATTGCGTTTTAGGTAAAACACTTTTTTATGTGTTTCAGTCCATTGCGTTTTAGAAAACAGACATTTTAAGTGTTTTCTGGCCATTGCGTTTTAGAAATAAGACATTTGTATGTGTTTTTGGTGCATTGCGTTTTAGGTAAAACACATTTTATGTGTTAGTCCATTGCGTTTTAGAAAGTACATTTTCTTTTGAGTTTTTAGGCTATTGCGTTTTAGAAATAAGACATTTCTTTGTGTTTTCTGGCCATTGCGTTTTACAAATAAGACATTTATTAGTGTTTTTGGTGCATTGCGTTTTAGAAAAATGTCATTTTTTAGGTTTTTTTTTTCATTGCGTTTTACGTAACTGGGGGTTTTTCTATTGCGTTTTACGCAACTGGATTTTTAAATTTTTTTTTTTTTGAAAATATAGCAATAGTATACTCGTTTTAAAGATAAAAAAACGCTCGTTTTTTGGTGCAATTTTTATAAAAAAAATAATGTCGTATTAAAGAGTTATTAACGTTTAAAAAATGGGGGGAATTGGCGGAGAGAGAAATATTGCCTTGCATTGACTAGAATACCCCTAAACAAACTCACGCGCCTCTTTTCTTCCCTTTAATTTCCATCATTTAATCTTAGCCATTGATTAACTAAATGGATGGTCAAGATCACTTCCTAGCCAAATAAATTTACTATTGTATCTCCACCCTATATAACAAATAGTTATATATTTATTACTTAATCAACAGATATATGTAAAGAATTTAAACAAATAGGAAAAGGTGTAATATATTTGTTGATAAAGTCTTAGACAAAGACATAAATTTATATGGATAATCTAAAGTATTTAATATATTTGCTGATGATAAAGTTTTGAACGAAGATATATAAATTTATATCGATTATCTAAAGGATTTAATATATTTGTTGATAAAGTTTTAACGAAGATATATAACAAAAGAAAAAGGTGTAATATTTTTGGATAAGTTTTGGTTATGTAATTTAGGGATTAGGATCAAATACAAAGGATCCTAATTGTAAGAAGTGTAAGAAGGATTTATAAAGTGACAAGTGTTCAATTACCTAAAAAAACCCACTAAAACAAAAAAAAAAAAACCTTAAACATCCACCACCACCAAACCCCCCACCCCCCCCCCCCCCCCCCCCCGCGCGCGCGCATCACCCACCCAAAAAAAAAAATTTTTTTTTTTTTTTGCCGAGGGGGTGGGGGTTTAGGTTTTTGGGTGGTGGTGGGGGTGGGTGTTTAGTTTTTTTTATATTTTTTTTTAGGTTTTTTTTTTGGGGGGGGGGGGGGGGGGGGTGGGGGTTAGGTTTTTTTAGGTTTTTGGGGGGTGGAGGTGGGGGGGGGTTAGGTTTTTGGGGTTTTTTTTGGTGAGGTATAGTTTTTTTTTTGTTTTTTTTTTGCGGGGGGGGGGGTGGGTGTTTAGGTTTTTGGTGGTGATGTAGTGGGTTTAGTTTTAGGTAATTGGACACTTGTCACTCTATAAATCCTTCTTACACTTCTTACAATTAGAAGCCTTTGTAGAATAACTTGACCCTGTAATTTAGTTATGTTTTTTGTTGTTTAAAAACTTAAAGTACATACAATTTTTAAAAATATATATATAAAAAATTTGGTCCTCAAGTTCACCGACTTGTGACTTAAAGTTCGTAAATTACCAACAAGCTTTCCGAAGGGAAGGACAAATGGTCTTGGATGGGGGACTCTTCAGGTGTGTTCTCGGGCACCTTTTCATAGAGAAGAAAATGTTTTCAATACATATATGATTACGAAAATGGATTCCATTTAAGGTTAATATTTTTTTCGTTTGGAGAGTCGGTTTAGATAGAATTCCGGCAAAAGATGATTTTGCGAAAAGAAATGTGACGGTGTCAACGCTAAGTTGCAGCAATTGTGGGTCGCTACCTGAATCAGCTAATCACTTGCTAGTTACTTGTCAATTCACAAAGGAAGTATGAGGTAAAGTACAATTGTGGTGCAAACACTACACAGGGAAACACGGTTAAAGATTTATTATAGTATCCCAAAACTTTTGTGGGGAATTAATTTTACAAGATTTGATTCAAACTATTATTAAGGAATGAGAAAATCTTCAACAATATTAACAAGAATCCATAAGTTTTGAATATAAAGGTGAGCTCTTTTTTTTTTTTTTTTGACAAAAAATAGAGCTAAATTTCATTTGGAAAGATTTTTGCCGCTTCAATGCCACCTCCTTCATCATTTATCTTCGTTATTCAACTTATGTTATATTCATTACTCATTACTCACCATTCACTATTTTTTTTATATTTTTTAGTAAAGTTAAATAGAGGGGTCCTGTTACATGTAAATATATACGAGTCATAAGAAAAAGAAAAAAAAAAGAAAAATAAAAAACACGTATTTGTTGTCATGAATCAAACCAATTAACTTGTTTGATCAGCTGACAGCTGCTAACCCTGCATTGAGGTTTCACATTTTGAAAAACAAGTATCTTGACCCATGACGTAGAATATTGGTTGACCAACTTTTGACTACAATCAAATACTCTTGCCCACACTAGGCTCCCGATTACTATACTTAATATTTAATAACAAGAAATTGCTAAAAGTTTTCCCAACTTTTAATCTAAAGAAAATAATTTGAAAGAATAATTCAAACCAAATAACCAAAACTTGAATGCCATATAATTTCTTTTTCTTTAATCAATATAGACACTTTTTTTTGCCAATATTTGATGATAAATTATCTAAAGTTCAGTATTTATCACGGGCAATCAATTCTAAGGCTAAACGGTGCGGGGGTATGGGTTGAGTCATCAATCGCAACGTATGACCATTAATGAATTGCTACACCATCTCCTTGCCTCTTCCACCATGGTTTGCATTGATTAAACCATGGCAACCATGGACCTCCTTTCCTTTTTCAATATTTCATTTTCCTTTTCACAAAATAAATTAAAGTAAGAGAATAGTGGCTTGGGTCATGACCACACCCTTAGGGTAGTGGTTTTGGATGATGGATTAGAAGTGGGTTGATGTGGAGGGTCATGGTGACCATGGGGATCATGACCACACCCTATAGCCTAATTGTGTATTTGTATAGAGAACATTTATCTATAACAAAATCAAGTATGGCAATCTCCTCCGTATTATTCCTCTAAAACTAGAGGCGTAAACGAGAGGAGTTGAGTCTGAACTCACTTAATCTCAAGTTTTCTTTTAGTTAAAGAGAGCTTGAGTTTAGCTATATATCTAAAGCTTGAGTTGTCTTGTTTATTGTTTAATTATGTTATTTATATACACCTATGACTAATTTTCTATATACATGTGTGTATATATGATTTTATATTATTTACTTATTTAAAAAAAATTACTATATAATCATACTATTGTGTTATATAAAATTAATTATATTTATATAAACAATAAACATGTTTAGGCTCACGAGTTTAGTCACCTCAAGCTTGAACTCATTTAAGTGCGACCCAATTCAAGCCGATCTCAGGTAGCTTACGAGCGACTCGGCTTATTTCATTTACAAGCCTACATAAAATAACATGAAACTTGCTTTGAATATTTCCGTTCAAATACCAGTTTTTTTTCCCTCCACGTTCCAAGCACTGTCTTTACTTTGACAGTTGACCTCACACACCTTCGTACACGCACCAACATAATTCTTATAAAAGCCACTCACCATCATTCCCAATTTATTCAAATCCACAAGTCTCTCTTACTTGAGTAGCATTCATATTCTTTAGTTCTTTACTTTCATTCACAAAAAAAGACAATCATTAACCATTAATCATGACTTTCATGATACTTGAATTCATCCAATACTTCTTTTCCCATATAATGCTTAACATGATCATCTACCCACAATTCTTGGATCATTCCAAGATTCATGTTCAACACAAGAACCAAGAAACGAAGCTGTCTAAACGATTACCTTTGTCGAAAGACCGAATCATACAAGTCGATGAAGTGGAAATGGTGATGGGGAATCTGGGAATCGTTTGCAATTTTGACGGTGATTACTTTTCGAAAAATTTAAATTCTGAAGATCTTTTGAACATGTTTGAGGAAGAACAGCCGAGATTGGATGAAGTGAAGGAAGCGTTTGACGTGTTCGATGAGAATAAAGATGGGTTTATCGATGCAAGAGAGTTGCAACGAGTTCTATCCGCTTTGGGATTGAAGGACAAAACAGACATTGATGACTGCAAGAAGATGATTAAAGTGTTTGATGATAACAAAGATGGTAGGATAGATTTTGATGAGTTTATAAAGTTTATGGAAGGCACATTCTAAATTCATATTTTAAGTTTTTTCTATATTTATATAATTTTTTAAAGTGTGATAAATTATTCTTTTACAATGACTTGAAATTGTATTGATTATTTAAGGCTACTTGATTTACATGAATTTATATAAAATATATATATACACATATAAACTAGACCAGAAAGTTTTTAACTTGCAACACATAAACACATGACATCACAGCTTGATTATTTTATAAATACCCGAAAAAAATATATATTTACATCAATTAAACTTGGTGTTAGAACTTACCTGGAGCCTTAATTTAAAAATCTAGCGAGACGACATGGTTGATGATCGGTCACAAGTCACCAATAATCTCCGCATGAGCAACTTCCATCTCGGAAACAATGAAAACGATTAGCATCTCTTACACTTATAACCCGATTTGTAACTTTCGAAATTAGTTTCATAGTAACATGGCAATCATCGCATATCCTCAAATTCTTTATAATACGAATCGGCGTGTCTTTATGTGTTCTCAATATGGCATATGCTACCGCAAGCTTTTCACTATGATAACCAACATTATCTTCCTTCTGTTCATCTTCAACATCATGTAACACGTTAGCTATATTCGGCACATAACCAAATGATTTGATCTTACCAAACAACTCCTTCAACTTTTCATGAATCGCATCATATTCTGGATGCCCATTATCATCCGAAACAAACACATGTGTTTGATTCTTGATCTCCAACCAACTCAATCCGGGCTCTTTCTTTATCTTCCTTTTCTTCATTAATTCACGAATTTCAGTAACTTGACCCCACTTATTAGCCTTGGCGTAAATGTTAGACAAAAGGGTATATGTTCCCACGTCGTTAGGGTCTGAATTCAAGATAACGTTCCCAATTTCGGTACCCAAAGTATAGTTTCGATGAATATTACAAGCGTTTAGCAAAGTCCGCCACGCAATGGCGTCCCATTTAATTGGCGTCGAAAGCATGAAGTCTTTAGCTTCGTTTAATCGGCCCGCCTTGCTTAAAAGTCCAATGATGCAGGTATAGTGCTCCAAACCGGGTTCGACGCCCTTTTGTTTCATTAACTCGTAAAAGAAATGAAACCCTAATTCAACGTTTCCCAAATGTCCACAAGCAGTAAGAACACCAACAAACGTCACGTGACTAGGATTTTCATCGCTTCTCAACATTTTTTGAAATAAAGCTAATGACTTGTTACCAAGACCATTATGCGCGTATCCACATATAATTGTATTCCACGTTATAATATCGCGATTAGTCATACCTGAAAATATTTTATTTGCAGCTTCGATGTCACCGGTCTTTGAATACATGTTTATTAAAGAATTTCCAACAAACTTATAATCCGTGAACGCTGTTTTCTCTGCAAGTGCGTGCAACGAATACCCGTATCCTAGTGACGATAACCCCGCACTTGCATTTAATATTACAGAAAACGTAGACTCATTTGGGGCGATTCCATTACTTTGCATACTACAAAATAACTTTAACGTCTCCTCGAAGAACCCATGTTGTGAGTAAGCTGACAACATTGCAGTCCATGAAACCACATTTCGATCTCGAGACATGTCAAATACTTTTCTCGCACTTAAAACATCTTTACATTTCCCATACATGTCGATAATCGTACTACATACAAACACATCAAACTCGACATCGCTCTTTAGCAGTCTGTTGTGAATTTGTTGCCCCAAGGTTAAATGTTTAAGGCGGGCACAAAGCCCAAAACTACAAATGTAAGTGGCCTTGTTCCACACCAAATGTTCAGCAGACATTCTCGTTAGTATATCTAATGCTTCATTTAAGTACTTATTTTCAACGAGTCCGTTTAAGATCAGGTTATAAGTACACGTATCGGATCCAGGTACCGAAACCAAAACCTCCATAGCCCCTACAACGTCCGACAACACGGAGTACAAGCGTACAAGTGCATTCTTCACATATTGATGGAACACCAAACCAGATTTCAACACGTAACCGTGACACTGTCTACCTGATGAAAGGTACCCAACGTTAGAACAAGACGAAATCACCGTCGCAAATATATACTCATTAGGCTGGCACAAGTCAAAATCCTGTGAAACCATCGATTTAAACAATCTGAGAACTTCAAAATCCATCCCGTTTTGAAAATGACCCGCCAGTAAAGCACTCCATGAAACCACATTTCTTTTGTGCATTTTGTCAAACACTTGGCGGGCAGATTTTAGTTCTGCGCACTTTGAGTAAAGATTGATCAAAGAATTTATCTCGAGTACATGGTCTCCAGAGTATTGATTAGAGACAATCAAATGAGCATGAGCTACTTTTCCGAGCTCAAGGTTTCTAGTCCCGGCTAAATACCGGAGGAGCTTGGCAGTGTCGTGGAGGAGCGTGGTGAAGTGTGGTGGTCGTATCAGAGCGGACATTACGATAGTTCCACTTCAGTTCACCAATTGACCTGAATTTGATTGTTGCCAAATAATTGTTTGCATCATATCTCAAACTAGTAAGCTTACCCAACCTACATTGTTGTCAAAAATCAAAATCAAGGTCAATTGTTTCTCGATGACTATCATACACAAATAGTATTTAAATGTTTTTTTTAACTATGATAAGTAGAAATTAGAAAATGTCAATCTCAACCCATTTTCTATTGCTTTTCAAGAAATATATAATTTAAACAGTTGTATTGTTTCAAACTTGTGGATTTTGGGCCGGTTTTCAATAATTTTAAAATCAATAAAAAGGTTCACATTTCACATTGGGCTCATATATCATGTAACTTGATACAATTCCACTTAAAGTTTATAAACAGAAGAAGAAACGGGTCGTCACGGGTCCGGGTCCGGGTGTGGCTGAACGGGAGCAATTTAATACCATTTTTAGTGATTGGCTGGATCCCCCTCCCCCTGGTCAACCAAGCAACATGGCAGTAGGAATGTGGGGAGTCCCTAACCATCCAAATTCCAAGAGTGGTTATTAAGTTTATGCATTATAAATAGCAGGTTCTGTTTAGTTTTCTATCATCCGGAAAATTTTGATCATCTTTGTTTGTAATTGGAGAGATTGCCCCTCTCGAATTGGGCCTATTAATTCCAGTAATCGTATCTGCTTTAATCCCTAGACTCTATCATAACTACTCTTACTATCAATAGTTGAAAATTGAGATGCTTCCTAATCAGTTATCACAAAAAAAAATAAATAAATAAATAAATAAATAAAAAATTGAAACAATTTCCTCAAAACTCTAAAAGTAACCGCAACCTAAAAGAATAGATAGAATTAATGCATCCAAAACATGTAAACTGAGCAACTTAGACCATGTGTAGCGGTAGTGTGAAGTGGGCGTGTTCTTGCCACTTCACGCCCCAAAACGCCATGTACACCGCTCCCGTGGGTGTGATTCGTCCAAAATTTCGAATGGCGTGTTTGTAGAAACGCCCGGTTGATACTGGTTTGGCCGATAGAATTGTTTGTTTTTGTTTTATTTTCTAAAACAAATAATAATAATTGGGTAATCATTGTTGGGGCATTATACCACTACACCCCTTTTTAACTTCAAGCCCCAAAATGCCCATTTGCTGACTAGGACGTCACATGTCGGGTAATGCCCAAGGAAGGGGCTTGAACTTCAAGCCCCACTACACATGGTCTTAGCTTTAAAACAATGGAACACCAAGAAAGAAATCAATCTGCTAACCTGTAAGACTCGCCGACTACTTGAGGCATCAAGTCAACTGAGTGGTTGGCTTCAAGCTACTCCTCTGTAAGATGGTACTTCTTGTTTCGAAAATCTTTGCAGAATTTAACCCTTCAAATGCAAATTTGATCATTCAGAATCTAGCAGCGACAAAGCTGATAAAATAAACAATACTAGAAATTAGACAATGTTAAATCCTACAACATAAAAATAGAAACTATAACAAATTAACAATAATGATTCACAAATCACTAACAAGTGTTCCGAATGATATAAAGCCTACGAAAAAGACACAATCTATTTGTTAAAAATTCGTTTTAATTTCTTTTATTGGTGATCTTTATCCATAAACTATCCAATCAAAGAGAGTCTTCAAGTTCATGAACTATGAAGAACAACATTTGGTCAATAAAAATCTGGTTCCTAATGTATATCACCTATTGTTATCCATAATTGGTCAGTCAATCCAAGAGAGCCCTAACATAGTTTCCACCATTTCATAAACGAAGTCCGTGTCTACTCCTGTATATTAGCCTAGGCCTCAAAAACTGGCGGTTAGGGTCAGGTGGCATGCCAGGTCAGAACGGGTCAATATAAAAATGGTTATCTTAAAGGAAAAAAAAGTAAATATCCTGCTGCTACCACTGGAATTCAACAGTGAACATATATGTTACTCCGTAATCAAAAACAAAAAAACATATCATCACAAACCTTAATTGTTTGGGCAAAGAAATAGAGGTGTAAAAAGAACCCAGTTTGGGCCCGCCAACCCAGTTTATTAACCCCAACCTACTTCACCAAAAATTCTGGTTTGCCCAAAACAGTTTCAACCTGACCCAACCCACCGGTTCGTAGTCTCTCGTTCCCTGAAACCGGTTTGGACCCAACCTGACATGGAAAACATTTTCTGTCCCAAATCCAGTTTGAACCCGACCCCGATCGATCTGATAGGTTCGAGCATTTACCCTCCTAAACCGGTTTATAACCCGAACTGGTTTTTTACAACCCGAACCTGTTTCTAAAAAATGAATCGTGCACCTGTAATACAATATAACTACAACACAATACAATTCAAAAAAGTTGTGTTCTAACTTCTAACTGTCTGTATATATATAGAAAAGAAGACATATGATTGATGGCTAATGCATACATTTTGAATCAACCATGAAAATTCTTAAAAACCAGTATATAAAACAGAATTGTGTTCTTTTCATATTAACTATGATGGAAATTTAAATAACAGGAAATGATAAGCTAACACACAACTATGATGGAAAGTTATCTTTGGATTAAGAATTGGTCACCTTTAAAAAAAGTGTCTTGGAAAAACCGGTGTAATTTCGTTTTGTAGTTTGTCTTAGTAGCCGTGCTAAATTCTTGCTAGTTGTTTGTGTTCAATGAAATATCTCCGTTCCAAAAAAACTAACAAGCCACAATATATTGATAATTACCACTATGAATCCATAGAAAAGCATGTCTTGTTGCACACAGAGAGTTCAAAAACTAAACAAAAACAATTGCAGTAGCAACTTCCTTACTAGTTCCTACTACTAATTAGTTCTTACTACTAGTGCTTTCATTGGGGATTTTTATCAAACACTTGGTGATCAAAAAATAAATAAAAACAATTGCTTGCCATCTACATCTCAATGTTGCAAACCCCATTCACAAAACTTGCAAATAAAGTGAAGATGGAACGTACCTGCAAAAAATATCGCTTCTCGAAGTCACAGAAATCGAACAGAAGTTGCTAAAGAAAACCTTTGAAAACGAATTAAACGAAGTGACGGCTCGACCTGTATGAGTAGAAAACCAAACCGCTCATTTTGACCCGGCTTTCCCCAACCCAGTCTGACCCATGAACCTTTAAAAAAGTTAACCCGTTGATACCTTTTGTCTTGTGCCGGAAATAGTTTTTTAGTAAAGAGTGAAAGAATGTCTATTATGTGGAGTGTCTATGGTGTTGTAGAAGAAAGTGCCTTTCACTCATTTTTAGGTTTAATTTTTTTTGAACGGCTAATCGACCAACTGGTGGGGCTTTCGCACCAATTTTCAGTGGTACACTGAGAGACCCGGGTTCGAAACCAGGAGACCCTCCATTTGGGCTAGGTACATCCTGGCCCTCAATCCACCCGTAGATAGAACACCACTAAGAATGGATATCATAGGCATTTAATTCTCACTCAGCTCGCTACAGGAGGAAACCACGCAACCATGGTTAGTGTAAAACCCCCTGACCTCACTTTGTGTGTCTAGTGGGGATCGAGCTGGTCTCTCTCACAAGAAAACCAGCCTACCAACCACTTCTACCACATTCTCAACTTTCATTCAATTTTCCTCTAGTACTTTCAGACAAACTAAACTCTAACTCAGTTAGCTGACATCACATGTCACGTCACTAAACAAGTGGCACATCAGATGCCATGTCATCAAAAAAAGTCACGTCAGTTGCCATGTTAGATGCCACATCAACAAAAAAGTGTCATGTCATATGCCACGCCAGCAAAAAATGCCATGTCGGATGCCATGTCATTAAACAAATTGCCACGCCAGCAAAAAAAAATTAACTAGTTAGGGTTTAGTTAGTTTGGGAGTGCCAGAGAAAAATAAGTTGAAAGTTGGGAGTGATTTGATACAAATCGAAAGTTGAAAGTACTATCGGTCAATTGGTGAAACTTGGGATGATTTAAATACAATATGGGGCAAAGAGGCTAACGCAACAAACAATTATGAATGGCTTCATGAGCCCCTCATTCACAAATTGGGGGCTCGCGGTTACGGATGGCCTTATCCTTTAAACATGACCAAAAACTAACTACTTATGCAAACGATCATATCTAATTTGGGAGATGGGTTGTAGCGGGTAGGGTTTTTAATGTCCGTTATGACCCGTTTCTATATAAATTATTCATTATCCATGGGTGGGATTTGTTGTATATATATCACCATTCTAATAAGTAAGTCTATCTTCTCATGTGTTCGAGAGTTTACTAATGGAAGGAAAGGAAAAGAAACAAAAAGAAAGTAAAAATATTTTGTGTTCAGAGTTTCATTTAAGGAAGGAAAAGAAAGGAAATGAAAGAAAAACTAGGCTAAATTCTCTAGTTTTTCTTTCCTTCCGATTTGGGAGAAAATGGTGGGAAAGACATCTTTTTTTTTTCTTTCTTGTCCTTTCCTTTCTCACTTTTACTTTCTTTTCTTTTCCCTCGTTAAGTTAACTCGGGAACAGAGCGTTAGGTCTATACCTATTTACAACCCTTAAAACGTAACCCTTAATCCAAAGAGCTAAAAGCTTTTAGTTAAAGTCCAAAAAGACCAAACTTAATTGTTATGGTAAAGATTACTGGCCTAGTGGCTATGTGTTAGGGGGACGGGGCACCTTCGTGATACGAGCCCATCGCGAGCGTCACGACCATGTTGTGTTTTTTTGTGACAACCATTGTGGTCGTGAAAGATTGTAAGGATTTGGAGAATGGTTGATTGTGACCTTTTATTTCATTAAAAAAATGATGTGGTGTGAGATGAACATGTAGGTTGAACGTTGAAAAAGAAGATGATATGCAAGTTTTGAAAAAAAATACACAATATTCGCTCAAGTTTTAAAAAATCAATGCCTCGAGTCTCTCAAGATTTAAAATTTTTACATTTTTTCATTCATTTCAAAAAATCAGCAAAATTATAAAACATCTCTATATTTTTATTTGTTTGGTTTTTATATTTACTTTTATGTATCTTAATAATGTTGGTTTTTTTATATATTATTTAAAAAGGAAAAAAATAGTAATAGGTGTTGCAAGTGTGATAAAATGTGAAAAAAGTGAGTTGTCAAATAGTGATTGAGTGTGATAGAAAAATTGTGTGATGATTATGATGGTGGTCTTGTCCACTCTTAGGCCGGAGGGTGTGGGGGGCGCCACCACCGCCTCGTCACCACCTATGGCGCCGCCGGCGCTATACCCCCACACCCAGCCAATCAAGAGGGGCGCTATAGGTGAGCTCGCCATCATGTTAACGAGAAGAAGGGGCTGTTCAGGTGGGGGTCACTCGAGTGTCATCCAATCAAATTTTTTTTTTTTGTTTAATAGAGGGCTCCATCCCACACCGTACAAGTTAAAGGGGGCGTTATAAAGCCCCCTAGCTGACGTGGCGCCTACGTGGCGCTGAGGTGTCCTTATAAAGCCCAAGGGGGGTTATTCCACACCCTCTAGCCTTATACAAAAGTCAAAATGTGTCAAGCGGGTTGTGGTGGGTTAGAGGATTCACATCTCTTCTATCTTTTTACCCTATAATTTCAATAAAAAACAACTATTTTTTTCTCTCATTTCAATTAAATAATATTTGTTTATACTTTTATCATTATCTTTTCTCTCTCCTTCACTCACAACCACTTTTAAAATATTGTAGAGGGTGAACAGTGTCCCCTCAAATTTACTGATGAATAGTAGTATTTTCTCTTTTCTCTACTCACAACCACTTCCAACTAGATCACTTTTCACAATATAAAAACCTCCCTCAAAGAATTTGGGAGATGGATTGTGAATGCTGTTAGGACAGGCGGGGTGGGAACACTTTTTCCCGTGATGAAATTTGTTCACGAGTGATACCAAGAATAACACCACCGCCACCTATAATTATCACTCGTTAAAATAAGAACGCATGATATTTATAACGCGTTATGGGGTATTGAGTGGTGAGGGAAATTGTTGGCTGTGGGGGAAATTATTGGGTGTGGTGGTGAGTGATGACCATTTCAACTAAAAAAGGTTGTGAGTGATGGAATAAAGCTCGATGACGTGACGGAACTTGATTGGATGTTGTGAGTGATGAGTAATAACCACCTCACCACTTAGGTGGTGTTTGTTTTTTGGCCAGAAGTGCTTCTAGCCACTTATGTCTGCGTCGCGCAGACGCGCGCAAACGTTTGATGTCTGCAGCTTGTTTGTTTTCCGGAAGCACTTCTCACCAAAAAGGTCTTCCCCACCTCTTCCCCAAGCAGACATGTCCCAACCTCTTCCAACCTCTTCCAACTTCTTCTCTCTGCCACGCATCACCCCTGCTCCGCCACCACCTCCACCCCGACACAACCTCATTTGTCACCACCTCCACCCCCGACACCACCTCATCCGCCGCCCACCCCTGCTCCGCCACCACACCAAGCCGAAACAAACCCATGTCAAACCCGAAACTGAAACCAGCCGCCCACCCCTGCTCCTTTCTCGTTCTCTCTCTCTGATTTCTCCTCTCTCTCTCTCTCCTTATTTCTGTGCTTGTCATTCACCGGAGAAGTGGAAGAATGAGGGTGTGGGGGTGCAGTTGTCGTCTTCAATCAAAACAGAGGTGGAGGGGGGGTGCTTCTTGCCCGACGGAGCAAACCGCCGGCAGCCACCGGCTTCGCCGGTAACTTCGGTCGCCGTACAGAGAGAGATAGAGATCGATGGAGGAGAGTGTGACAGGGGTGGGTGGTTGCGACGGGGGAGGTTTGTGGTGTAGTGGTGACGGTGGTGGCGGTGGGTATGCGTTGGTGCTTGGTGGTGGTGATGAAGGCAGAGAGGAGAGAGATCGAGGGAGGTTGAGAAGTGATATATGTTTGAAGTTGCAACAATCTGGTGTGTGTTGAGAAGAGTGATAAGATGTTTTTATAAAATAAAAAAAACAAACCCTCTTCTCCTTGCAGACTGCAGACCTTTGGTCCACCTCTTCTCCTGTAGATGTCCGCAGATGTGGTCCGCAGAATGCAGACCTTTTCCCGCATAAAAAACAAACAGCACCTTAAAGAGTTAGAAAAGGTGGTTTTGAATATGATATCCGCATTGTAAATCTCAAAAAATTTAGTAATGATTTGTTAGGCCTTATTTTTTTATTAAACAATGTTTTTTAAAATTGTAAGTTAAAAGTGGATGAGCTAGCGTTCTATGAGAAAAAAAAAATTGATTCACATAAACAAAACAAAAAAATCACTACAAATTATCCGATGACCGATATAATCCAATATTTTCTTTCATCTTTCTGAAGATTGTCTCTAATCAAAACAAAATAATCACTACAAATTTTCTTGATTGTAGAATTTGTCATGTTTCTATTTTTATATTTTTCTACGTTATACACCTCGTTGGCGGTATGCGCATATAATGTATATATGTGTGGGCGATCAGGGGCAAAAGTGAAAGTACACTAATTTTAACGTCATTTTACTAATTTTGTGAAAATAACGTTAAAAGAGGAGGATGGTTAATCATGCATCATGTGGTGGCGTTGATAGCCGAAAGACAAAGGAGTACATGCACTAATCGGCCTTTGTCTTAATTGCTGAGTGTTATGTGTCTTATGTCCAAGGCTTGATACAAAACTACTATCGAGCCGATGGTCTCACTGCATGCAGCCTCTCTATTCTTAACGGGTAGAGGTAAGGTTGTCTACATCATACCCTCCTCATACCCTACTTTAGCTTTGCTATTGGTGATGTTTACTGAGTATGACGATGATGATGATATTTTTCTACCTTATTGATGAAAAAGTGACATGAATTGCTATATTATTATTGAATGCACACATTAGTGTGGTTTGTCTGTGATAAAGTAGAGAACATTACAATACTGCATGTTGTTAGTTTTGTCCATGTTTAGTATATTAATGTCATTTGTTTTTACTTCGACTTGAAGCTTGTGTCACGAGTGCTCATGATATCTTTAATCTCGACTTCTCAACTTCGATGATGTTTACATAAGTTTGATAGTACAGAGATCAGCCATGGCAGTATGGCAAGGTCATCATGCACTGATGCATGCACTTGTTCATCTTTCTTTCCCTCTTCTTTGATTGCATGTCTTTGGGACATTTAATCATACACCTTAGTGACATCTCTTTGTTTTTCATACCCCAACCGATGGCGGAATCATCGGGGCATGGCACTGAGCGAAACAGATTGTCCAGAAGTTTCCACAACAATTATCAAAACTATTCAATTTAAATAATACGTCCCATACCGTATCTCAAACAGTCAAATAATTATTACAGACAATCATCAAGACAAATGTTCTGTTCCGACAACTCAAATTTAAATAGGCAGCAATTGTTTATCTGCTTCTAAAGACCCCTAATTCGTTATCCACAGACAACTATTTGTTGGGCTCTAAAGCTTTATTCTAGCTTCAAAGTCCTACCACATATGCATCCTAAGCACCTGTCACATACGTTAAAATAAAGTCAATACATAAAATGTAAAGGTGAGCATACAAGTTTAATAATAGCATATAGAGTTCGAATTCGTTTGCGCATAACCAGCACGTACACACAGTGAAATGAAGCACGTTAGCTATCGACATAGATCCATCGATACCAATGACTGCGGGTTGACTGCCCGAGGCAGTTCGCAATACATGATTACCACCGTAATCCATGCAAGTAAAAGATCCTTAACAACCCCCGTGTGAACGGGTGCTGAGTCCAAACTATAGTACTATCGTTGCTAAGGCAGGTAGACAGCATTCCATGTGTAAACATAACAACAAGCATTCATAAGCCACGTATAACATGCATTAACGGTTAGCGTTCAAATAGTTTGAGTAGTGTGATAGTTGTAGTTTGAATATTCGTAACGTATGTAACACCCAAAAGTGCTTAAAGCAAAAAGGGATCGAGTATACTCACAGCGATTATGGATTGAAGGGAGCGCTTAGCGAGTTCGGTTAGCCTGAATAGATTCGATAGCGTAGCGATAAGTGGCGCGTAAAACAATACAGGGTGAGAGTGGGTAGGATGGCTGGTCGTACGGATGGTCATCCGTGCGGACAGCAATCCGTGCGAATAGTTAATCCGTTCGGTTGGTCATCCGTGCGGACAGCTTGTCCGTGCGGATGACTATTCGAGTGGATTGTTTCTTCCTATGGGTGAGATGTGTTTGTGTATGATGGCTTGTCCTTTGAAGTTTTCGTTGTAGTATTTAGAAAACATTTAAGTTCTCTTACCCTTCAAGTCGGTCGCGCGGATGACGATCCGTGCGGACAACGACTTTAATGGTGAGTCACTTGATGAAGTTGGTGAAATCCGTCCGGATGGTAGTCCGTGCGGACAACAACAATCTGTCCGGATGGTAGTCCGTGCGGATAACTACAATCCGTCCGGATGGTAGTCCGTGTGGACAACGTGTTGGAAATTGTTTAAGGTCTTAGTATCTCATGATCCGAAGAGTAATCCATTCAGAGGGTCGTCCGTGCGGATTATTCATTCGTCGATACTCAAACCTTGTTTGAATATGGGTACCAAGTGTAGTCCGTCCGGATGGTAACACGTCCGGATAGTCTGTCCGTGCGAATCATCAGTCCGTCCGGATATCTGATCCGTGCGGACATCAGTTCGTCCGGGCAGCATCTCGTTCTGGTTGTTCCATTCGTCTACCCTTGGTCGCCTTTGTCGTTCTATCGAGACGTTCTGATTACGTGTCGACCAATCGGAATTGTATTCTTACCCGCACGACTAAGCCGGCCAGGAATCACCCTAGCTTGGCCGGTCGGCGGCTCAGAATGGTCATTCTGGTCTAACCCGAAATCAGGTGACTTGCGGGTAGAATCCGGATTTAGGACCAGTGCATCACTAATATTGAGTAGAAGACTAGAACTAATCCGATTCTTATCGTTTTTGAGTGTAAAAGAAGGAGAAAACTTGTGTTTATTCCTTTCAACTCTTTTATCCTTTGAAAAGTTCAGATTTATGCGAAGTTGTTTGTGAAATCTTGTGGAAATCGTTCAGATCCGAGTTATTCTTGGTGGAATGAGGTCAGACTTGAAGTTCATGGGAACTTCATGATGACGTCATCCTAGAATACCTCAAATCTTGATGATTTCACGGTTGAAAGTTAATATTTAAAAGATAGAAAGATGTAGAAGGGCGTATAGATCAAGAAAGTACAAGATTTAGGGCGAGATCTTACCTGGATTGAGAGAAATCAAAGGAAAGATGAAGAGAGCGTGCAGGTCGGACGTCACTTGCCAAAAGTGGAAAGTTTTGAGAGTGACCCGTGTATTTATAGGATACCATAAGAGGAAAGTGTCATCCGTGCGGATTGCACATCACCCGGATGGTCATCCGTGCGGATAGCAATCTTGGCCAGATGTACTCAACATTTCCCCAGGCGGCTATCCGTGCGGATGGCCTGTCCGTGCGGATGGCCTGTCCGTGCGGATTGGCGCCTGGGTGGTGTGTTTGGTGCGACGATCTTTGACATTTCGGTTTCGATTGCGAGCGATTCGATAGGGTTTCCTAGTCAAATTACTTTTAGTCCCAACTACTTCGTATCTCGCGTAATCTATTCTCCACCATCTATCATAGTTCGATTGTGATTTGAGTTCGATAGCATTCGAGTTAGATTTCGAGTTCGATTGAGTTCGTTTGATTACCACAACATAACATAAATAAACATGCACAGGTAACACGTAAGGCACACACACACGTATAAACAATAAGTAAAACCACGTAGTTCGAGTTACGATTCGATGTCGATTCGATTAGCATAGCTTGATTATCAGTTGATTAACTTTATCGCATTGTTACTTCCTATAGTTCACAGTCGTAGGTCGATTGAGTAACGATTAACACAATCCGATTATTGTCATTAACGACACTTACTCCACATAATACAATTAAAATAGCTAAATTTCTACAAGTCAAGTTGCGCGAAATCGGTCGTTGACTTTGACCTTGACTTTGACTTTCACTCATGAAAACACGGGGTATTACAGCCTCCCCTTGTTTAGGGAATTTCGTCCCGAAATTAAGCTGGAAGCTGCTACAACCGTCGTGAATCACGTGAGGACTTTCTCTATCTAGACTTTCTCCTGGAACAACTGTGGGTACTTAGCCTTCATGTCGCTTTCGAGTTCCCAAGTGAACTCTGCGCCTCGTTTGCCTTCCCATCGGACTTTCACAATAGGAATGCGTGAGCGCCTGAGCTGCTTGGTTTGGCGGTCCATGATTTCGACAGGTTTTTCCACGAAGTGTAATGTTTCGTTCACTTGTAGATCGTCTAGAGAGACATGTAAATCGTGGTCGGCGATGCACTTTCGGTGGTTTGACACGTGGAAAGTCGGGTGGACGTTGCTAAGTTCCTTCGGTAGTTCGAGTCTGTAGGCGACTTTTCCGATCCTTTCCAGAATCTTAAAAGGTCCAACATATCGAGGCGCGAGTTTCCCTTTCTTGCCGAATCGGACCACACCCTTCCAAGGTGATACCTTTAGGAGTACGTAGTCACCAACGCCAAACTCACGGGGCGTGCGCTTTTTATCGGCGTAAACTTTCTGTCGATTCCGAGCTTTCGCTAGGTTGTCTCGAATTTGGAAAATTTTGCCGGTCGTTTCTTGTAGTAGCTCCGGACCGGTTAGCTGCGAGTGACCGATCTCGTGCCACACAATAGGCGATCGACATCTTCTTCCGTATAATGCCTCGAAAGGTGCCATTTGGATGCTAGACTGGTAGCTATTGTTATACGAGAATTCGACTAACGGCAGGTGTTTATCCCATTTACCGCCGAAGTCTAGAACACACGCGCGGAGCATGTCTTCAAGAGTACGGATCGTTCTTTCAGTCTGACCGTCGGTTTGTGGGTGGAAAACAGTACTTAGATTAAGCGTTGTACCGAGTGCCGTTTGAAACATTTCCCACAATCGTGAAGTAAACCAAGCATCACGATCAGAGATGATGTCACGAGGCGTCCCATGATTACAAATGATCTCGTCGGTGCAGATTCGGGCTAATCGTTCCACCTTGTAGTCTTCCAGTATTGGCAGAAAGTGAGCTGATTTAGTCAATCGGTCGACCACAACCCCTATGCTGTCGTGTCCTGATGACGTGGGTGGTAGCTTGGTTATGAAATCCATAGCTATGCTCTCCCACTTCCACATAGGAATTGGTGGTTGTTCGAGCAAGCCAGAGGGTCTTTGATGTTCGGCCTTGATCCTAGCACAAGTTAGGCATTTTCCAACGTAGAGAGCGATATCCCTTTTCATACCCGGCCACCAGTACTTATAACGAAGGTCCTGGTACATTTTGTCAGCACCGGGATGAACAGAATACCGGGATTTTTGGGCTTCGTCCATCAGAATCTGTCGCAGGTTGGTTCGCTTGGGAATCCAAATTCGGTCTAAGAAGTGGAATATCCCATTCGACTTGCTTACAAGTTGGGCTCCATCGTGGTAGATTCTTTCTTTCTTCAAGGTGCGTTCGTTGAAACATGCATGTTGAGCGTCGCGGATGAGAGTTTCGAGGTTGTGCTGGGCATGAACATTACGAGTGCTAAGCAGGTAGCTCCGTCTGCTAAGTGCGTCGGCAACAACATTCGCTTTGCCTGGGTGATAACGAATCTCACAGTCGTAATTGTTGAGAAGTTCTACCCATCGGCGTTGACGCATATTAAGTTCCTTCTGATTAAAGATATGTTGTAGGCTCCTATGATCGGTGAAGATCGTACACTTGGTACCGTACAGGTAGTGTCGCCAAATATTTAATGCAAAAACAACCGCGCCTAGCTCGAGATCATGGGTTATATAGTTCTTCTCGTGGATTTTGAGCTGACGAGATGCGTAAG
>JARYGA010021805.1:0-27500 GCA_030545235.1 Helianthus tuberosus
TACAAGTGCAGGGACCATTTTTGAAATTTCTGACCAGATTCAATGAACCTAGTCCATTTTGAAGTGTTGATGGTTTAACCCATGGTTTTGCAAAACCATGGGCTGGTATTCAATAAACCTAGTCCATTATTAGGGGCTCCCATGCTTTTAGAAAACCATGGGCACACATGTAAGGTCCAGATCAAAGCTCAGTTTTCGATGAACGATCTTAACGGTTCTTGAATTCCTATAAATACCCACCCTCACTTCCTCCCAAAGCACACTTGAATCTGATTTTGGCTCTCTAAGTTGAAGTTTATGCTTCATACCTGAGAGTAAATCAGATCAAGAGCTTGCGGGGACCTTCTGTAAGTATTCTTTCGTTCTTTTCATTCGTTTTTGTCGTTAAAGTCAAACTGCGTTTGACTTTCTGCTTTGACCAGTTTATGTTCAACACGAAGTTCGTTTGAACTTCATAACGTGAGCATAATCACGATGGTTATAGTCCCTAGTGACTATACCTACTGATTACCACGTTATCTAGGCTCAGTGACGAGTCGTAGTTTTGGCCAAAATGCGTTTTCTCGCGTATTTTGTAACCAAACTACTCTAGGATATCAAAACCGTTTGTTTTGATATCAAAACTTGTTTTCTAACTTAGTTAGGCTTGTTTTAACATGCTTAGCTTGTCACTTTTAGTTTTGTGCTTGTCTAGGGTCGTAAAGGTAAGCGATCTAATAAATCGCTTATACTTTCGAACCCGACCCGTTTTGTCGATCATTAGGATCCGACCAAACATGTTAAGTGACCATAGTAGTGTAGGGAACAACCTTATGAGGTTATACCTTATGGTCACTTAGGTTTGATTAGTCGCATGATAGGTAGTTTATATGCCTTAGGTAAATTACCAAAATGCCCTTTTTACGCTAAAATTCATTTTAAGCCTATGTAACATAATTTTTGATATCTAAACTGATTTAGCAACAATATTAGACATGTTAAGGCATATTTTACTTATCATAGAGCTTGTTAGGCATTCCGAACGCGTTTTACGCGAACGACGCGTTAAAGTAGCATAAGCTACCTAAACGGGTCGTAATGGGTCGTAAGCACTTAGGTTAGGTTTCATTTTAGTATGTAGGCTTTGTTAAACCATATTACACGAGTTCCTATACTCATTTGGTTTAAGAACCCTCATTCTATCTTATCCTCCGATTTAGGTCCGTTTATTCACATAGTTACCGATATTAGGTGCCGTTTGATTTCCGTGATCTCTAGCATTGTGTGGTTGTTACTCAAGGACTTCTAGGAAATCTCAACTGAGTACATAGACCCCTCTTTTACTGTTTTCCAAACTGTTTTGGGGTGAAACATATGTGCCTACTTGTTACTTTCATGTTTTCCTGTTTTCACATCATAAACTTTCTATGTTCATTAGTACACTTATAGTACATGATTTACATTACATTGTTTTACTTTACATTTCTGCTATGTATGTTGACTGAGCATTCTAGCACATTAACTTACACTGCTTTTCTGCTTTGTATGTTAACTTAGCATACTTAGTACATTGTTTTACATTACAATTTGTTGCATATGCTCATCCAGCATATGAACACATTATATTACACTTTGAACCGTTTGTAACTATTTGACCATGTGAACCGTTGTAACCACTTGACTATGTGAACCGTTGTAACCATTTGACCATGTGAACCGTTGTAACCACTTGACTATGTGAACTGTTGTAACCATTTAACCATGTGAACCGTTGTAACCACTTGACTATGTGAACCGTTGTAACCATTTGACCATGTGAACCGTTATAACCATTTGACCATGTGAACCATTATAACCATTTGATTATGTGAACCGTTTGTAACTGTTGAACTGTGTGAACCGTATTTGACCATACATAAACATTTCTACAATTGTTAAACATTACATTTTGGTGGTTGTTTGGGTAAGTGATTTAAGTAACGAGGCGACGTGTAATACGATAAAAACATGGTGGATACGCCGCTGGTACTTCCTATATATAAGTGCTTTTATGGTATTACATATCATAGCGTTATTTAAACCATTTCAGTTTAGACATATTGCATCTACAATATAATCTTCACATAAACATCGTTTTACAAATAACTTAACTTATACAAACTCATCTTACTTGGTTATTCACTTAACCATACCTTATTCTTTTATATATATATATATATATCATCTGATTTGTTCATCGCTTTTCAAATGACTTATGAAAGGAACCACTCAACAAGATTCATGGCTACTTTTATTAAACAGTTTCTTTAAACACAAGTCATGAATCCTATTTTCACAAAGCCTATGTATCTCACAGGCATTTTTATGCTGACGTACCTATTTTCACATGTGTTTTCAGGAGACTATTGCATAGGATGATCGAGACACACTTAGGCGGACCTGTGCCTTAGTGACTTAAAACGAAGCAAGAACTAGTTAATTTATGTTATGTACTCTTTGTTTCTTGTTTTAAGACAATGTAACTCTCTTGTTTGATAAATAAAACGTAACTTTAATTTCCATGGTTGTGAAACAATTAATTCTGTTACAACACTCCCCGACGTTTCCGCCACGTTTCGTTGTTTTACGTGGTCGGGGTGTGACAGCGCATGTGTCATAGCTAGAAGTAGACTTCAAGTTTAGATGTCATCCACTTTTGTCGAATTGTAACCTAGACGAAGGTTGTGTTTTTAAAACTTAAATAACGAGTATTTGTAATACTCAAATTTTCATGAATGGATGAACATCGTTTTGATCATGTAGTTGTCTATTATGATTGAATGCAATGATAACAAACTAGTCACACATCGTACGATATTCTGATTTACTCTAAAACATAGGACGAGCACGAACAACACTTAAGAGCTATTTTAGAGCTACTTAAGAAGGAGAAATTATACGCCAAGTTCTCGAAGTGTGAGTTTTGGCTATGCGAAGTCCAGTTTCTTGGACATGTGGTAAATGGAAATGGAATCCATGTTGATCCCACAAAGATCGAGGCGATCAAGAGTTGGGAGACCCCAAAGACGCCAACCGAGATTCGACAGTTCTTGGGTTTGGATGGTTATTATCGAAGATTCATTGAGGATTTTTCTAAAATCGCTCAACCTCTGACCGCGCTCACACAGAAGGATAAGAAGTTTGATTGGGGAATCAAACAGGAAGAAGCGTTTCAGTTGCTGAAGAACAAGCTTTGCAATGCGCCGATCTTAGCGCTACCAGAAGGAACTGATGATTTCGTGGTATACTGTGACGCCTCACGTCAAGGATTGGGTTGTGTGCTGATGCAACGCCAGAAAGTTATTGCTTACGTGCCACATTAGTTAAAAGTTCATGAAAAGAACTATACCACGCATGATCTAGAGCTAGGCGCTGTGGTATTTGCGCTAAAAATCTGGAGACATTATTTTTATGGTACATAGTGTACAATCTTTACGGATCATAAAAGTCTACAGCACATATTCGACCAGAAAGAGCTGAATATGAGACAAAGACGTTGGGTCGAATTGTTGAATGACTACGACTGCGAGATCAAGTATCACCCTAGGAAAGCGAACGTGGTCGCTGATGCCCTGAGTCAGAAGGAAGGAATCAAGCCCATAAGGGTTAGGGCTTTGGAGATGATTGTCCAAACAGATCTCGCTTCGCGCATTCGTGCCGCGCAAAAAGAGGCTCTGAAAGAAAGGAACATTGAAGAGGAATATCTCCGTGGGATGGAGAAGCAATTGGTGCCAAACGAGGAAGGAACTTTATGTTTCATGAAAAGGATTTGGGTTCCTCTGTTTGGTGGTTTAAGAAAAGTTATTTTTGATGAAGCCCACAAATCACGATACTCTATTCATCCCGGTGCGGATAAGATGTACCAAGATCTCAAGGATTACTATTGGTGGCCAAGGATGAAAGGCGATGTTGCTGTTTATGTTGGCAAGTGCTTAACGTGCGCCAAGGTTAAAGCTGAATACAAGAAGCCTTCAGGACTTCTGCAACAACCTGAGATTCCCAAGTGGAAATGGGAACAGATTTCAATGGACTTCATAACTAAGTTTCCAAAGACGCCCAGAGGTCATGACACTATTTGGGTAATAGTTGACCATCTTACCAAGTCCGCACATTTCCTTCCAATCAAAGAGAAGGATAACACTAGTAAACTGGCGGAAATATACATGCGAGAGATTGTTGCACGTCATGGAGTGCCTCTCTCGATCATCTCTGATAGAGATGGACGTTTCATATCAAGGATTTGGCAATCCTTCCAAGAAGCTTTTGGCTCACAGTTGAATCTGAGCACTGCATTTCATCCGCAAACTGATGGCATTGGAGGATATGCTGAGAGCATGTGTAATGGATATGCTGAGAGCATGTGTAATGGATCTTGGTGGTAGCTGGGATAAACATTTACCATTGGTCGAGTTTTCATACAACAATAGCTACCACACGAGCATTGGAGCCGCGCCATTTGAAGCTCTTTACGGACGCAAGTGTCGATCACCACTATGCTTGTCACACCCCGACCACATGGAACATGTAAAACGTGACGGAAAACGTCGGGGAGTGTTGTAACAGAATCATTGTTTCATAACACATGGAAATTGAAATATTGTTTTATTGATTAAAGTAGTTACAAAGTCTTGACAATCAAAGAAACATAACAGTAAACCCTTTCTCTCTCTCTAGCTGGCGATTTTTTTTCCTGTCATGGAATCTTTGATTTCTTCGTGATTTGGATGCATAACAGTCTGTGATCAGGTATTGATTCGTCAAACATCTGTAACGAACTCGTTAGCATCTTCTGATCGTTTGCAATCTTGGATTTTCTTTTGCTTTTCCTCGCCGACCCTAACCTAAGTGTCAGATCAGATTGAATAGCGTCTTGGGTCTTTCGGTCCTACAGGTTAGGCAGTAACCTTGATTGATCGGATTCTCTATTTGATCTTGTGACGATCTTTAGATTAGGGTTTTGCTAGATTAGGGTTTTGCTTCAGGTTTCTTTGGCTTTTTGGTTTTTCGATCTTGTTTTCTTGCATGGTTAGTCGTCTGATGTGTTAATGGAGAGAGGTTCCCATTCTGAAGGGGTAGATTACCCCATCTTGGATAATATTTGGAATTCACAGCTTGATGATTTGAAGACAGGCAGCGAGTTTTCTCCTGGGAGTTCTCCTGGGACGGCTCCTGTATGAGGCATTAGCTTGAAGGTTGCCAATATAGAAGGCAATACTCTGCTACCGAGAAGCGGGTTGTATTCTACCAATAATTTTTCAATTCTTGATGGGTTGGCTGCAATGTCAAAACCGGTTATACTTGATGATTCAAGACTGTCGTATGCGGATAGGGTTAAGAATGTTAGTCAGATGAAACGTGAAATTAACTTCTGAAGGCTAGATTCGAATGAGACGATACAAGATGCTGATGTTGTGATTCCTAGAGAGGTGATCCGCAAGGTTCAGGAGAAATTCGACAATGTTCTTTATGGATATTTTCTAGGTAATCGTTTGCCTTACCCTGTGGTCGAATATTATGCTAAGAATGTATGGTCAAAATTTGGGTTTGCTAAGATTATGATGAACTCGGATGGCTTTTTCTTCTTTAAGTTTGACACCAAAGAGGGGATGACTAAAGTCTTGGAGGGAGGGCCCTGGCTTATTAGAAAAGTCCCGTTGTTTTTGAATGTTTGGTCTCCGTCTGTGAGCCTAAAAAAAGAGGGTATTAAGTCGGTTCCGGTATGGGTTAAGTTGCATAATGTCCCTATCTCGGTCTACACGGATGACGGTTTGAGTTTATTAGCATCTAAAATAGGGACTCCGAAAAGACTTGATGGTTATACGGCGGATATGTGTGCGGAAAATTGGGGGAGGTGTAGTTTTGCTCGAGCCTTAATTGAAGTGAATGCTGATAATGACCTGAAGGATCATATAATTGTGGCAATTCCGAGGTTAGATGAAGACGGGTATATCACTGAAAGAATTAATGTGGAATATGAATGGAAATAACATAGGTGTTCAGCATGCTGTGTTTTTGGTCATAGTGACCTCACTTGTGGCAAGAACGTGAACAATAAACAGAAACAAGTGGTAGTTGATGAGGAGGGGTTTGTCACGGATAAGCGGAAGACTGTACGGGTTGGAACTATTCATAATAAGCAAAAAGCTAACTTCATATATAAGCCGAAAGTTAACAAAGCTTGTCCAAGTACCTCAGGCACAAAGGAGGGTAAAATGGACAACAAGGTGGGAGGTAGTGTTGCAACCAGAAATTCGTTTGATGTGCTTTCTAATAACCAGGTAGGTACTGATGGTGATACTCGTTCAGAGAATGAGAGGCGGCCAAACATGGAAAAAGATAGTGGTAAGCATGTGTTGTCGGATGAGGAGGTAATGGAAACTATTCCAACAGAATCGTCGGAATTCATGAGACATGAACAACGTCAAGTGTCTGAGGGGGCAAGCACTCCCGGTATTGTCGGTTTAAATGGATAGTTTAGCTTCCTGGAATATAAGGGGTTTGAACCAGCCCCTGAAACAAAAGGAGGTTCGTATGCTTTTGTCTGAAAATCGGTTAGCTGTTTGTGCTGTTCTGGAGTCTCATGTGGATGTTACGAATTTAGATAAGGTGTGTAAAGCTGTTTTTTCGTAATTGGGCTTGGACGTCGAATGGTGATGTGTGTGATCGTGGTACTAGAATCATCATAGGATGAAACATGGATGTTGTGGATCTTATGGTCTTGTCTCTAGAGGACCAAATTATTCATACTCAAATATGTCCTAAAAATGGTAATGATCCTTTTTTCAGCTCCTTTGTTTATGCTAAGAATACTTATCAGGAGAGAAGATGCTTATGGGAAAATCTATGCATGCACAAAAGCCTTTGCCATGATAAGCCTTGGGTTGTAATGGGGGATTTTAATTCGGCCCTTCATGTGGAAGATTCTTTGTATGGGCCGTCGACGAGTTCTATTGGCATGAGAGAATTCCATGATTGTGTTCAGTATACAGAGCTTGTTGATATTATGGGCCATGGGTTGCACTATACGTGGAACCAGAAACCAAAGAAGGGTCTTGGCTTGTTAAAAAAGATAGATCGGGTTATGGGTAATTTGAAATTCATTGAGATGATTCCGGAAGCGTTTGTCCGTTATCATCCGTTTAGAATATCGGATCATACTCCATGCATTCTCAACATGGCGAATTCAGTCAAGGTGAGACAGAAGCCGTTCAAGTTTGCAAACTTTGTTACGTCCAAACCGGAATTCAGGGTGTTTGTGGAGCAGGAGTGGTCAAGAAGGGTTGAGGGATTCACAATGTTTTCGGTAATTAAGAAGCTTCGAAATCTGAAACCGTTTATGCGTAAAATTTTGTTCAAGCAAGGTAATCTGCATGAAAAAGTTTTGGAGCTTAGGAAACAGTTGGATGATGTTCAGAGGCAAATTGATGTTAACCCGTTAGATGTCGGTTTGAGGGAGAATGTCACACCCTGTCTTTTGCGGAAGCGTATGATGTGTGACTAGCTTGTTATCATTGCATTCAATCGTAATAAACAACTACATGATCAAAATGATGTTCATCCATTCATGAAAATTTGAGTATTACAAACACGTGTTATTTAAGTTTTCAAAACACGACCTTTGACAAGGTTACAATTCAACAAAAGTGGATGACATCTAAACTTGTAGTCTACTTCTAGTTATGACACTTGCGCCCAAGATCCATCCTGTCACCTGAGATACATGTAATTTTGGAAAACATCAACATAAAGTTGAGCGAGTTCATGCATTTTGCATATCTTGTATGAAAACATTGTATGTATCTTGTATAAATAAAGTGTTCATGTATAAATCAAGTTTTCTTGTGTACACCACGAACTAATTGAATGTTTGTACAAGGACATTAAGGCATGTGAGGACATATGGAGCATTAGTGTTGGCTCCTTTAAGGCATGTGAGCATATGGAGCATTAGTGTTGGCTCCTTTACTGTGTCGATTACCCTCGACTGTGTCAATTTCCCTTGACTGTGTCGATTACCCTCGACTGTGTCGATTTCCCTCGACTGGGACACCGAAGCACTCAAGAGGTCACATAAGGACCATGAGTGGGGCTCGGCCGTACCCGTTAGATCTAACCCTCGTCCCTAATTAAGTATTAATGGCATCTCAATATCTAGTTTAAGCTCACATGATCTAGTATTTTCTAGGCATTTCTTAAAGCTCATCATATTGCACTCACCACGAGTGCTTCTCGTATTCTTTTGTATTCTCAAATCATATTGCACTCGGTACTCGTTCTCACCAAGAGTGCTTCTTGTATTTTTACCATTTGTAAAAATTGTAATATTTGTAACATGTATTTCACCCCCGAGAGTTATAAAACCAAAAACAGTTAAAGAAAAGGGGGGGCATGAACTCACAACTTTGCGTTCCTGCGTCGTAAACTTCACCGGATTAGCTTATCTAGCGTCGTGACCTATACGTGTTTTCTTAACGTTAGTCACTAGACTTGTATCGCACAAGTACAGTCACTATCTCTTGTGTACGTATTCTTGTGTTAAAAATATTCTATATTTTTAACTACGTATCTTACTTATATTATTTTCTCTAAAATTAATATAAGTATCTCGTGTTTTGCACTTTGCACCCGAATTATGTATCTTGTATGTTGTATGTGTATTTTTATGTTTATACTTCTCATGAGTATTTAGTGTCTTTTTAAGTCTTAATACACTAGCATGTATAACACATACTATACACACTTAGCACAAAAGTTGGTGATAAAATAATATATATATATTTTTCTCAAAAATATACATACTTAATATCCATTTTTATTCTTGAGGAAATCACCATTTCTTATCACCAAAAGTTAGGGAAACCTTGGTAATGTTTTTAGGTATATTTTTAGGGGATAAGTTTCTCAAAAACTTATATTTTTCTAAGTGTCAAAAATATATTCATAACACTTGTCACCAAAAATATTGTAAGTGTTATTTTCTGGAAAAATTTCGCCAGAGTTTGTGGCCACGCTTACTAGCGTATCATTTTCTTTTAAAATTCAACCAATCAATTTTTCCATCATCAAAATACCATCTTCAAATATCAAACTAGTCAAAATAAACACAAATCGCATACACATGAACTTGCAAGTTGTGTAAAATTATGTAGTAACTCTTCAACACATTTAGTAGGTTTTTCCATCTCTAAAAATAAAGTCGGTTTCTTGGAAATCTTATTTTTAAAGAATATGAAGTTTTACAACTTCTAGTCGGTTTTTGCGAAAATTATTTCTTTGTTAAAACTTTCGTTACACTAGTGTCCACACACTTGTTTGTTCACAAAAACACCTCTATTTCATGAAAGATCCGGTTTTAAAACATGGTTTCGTCTTACAGTTGGTTTTTCGAAAATACCACTTGTAGATCTTTAGATCTACTAGTTTAGAACTTCATTTTACAAGAAAATTTCCTTTTACGCAAGTTCATGTTATTATGTAGTAGTGTTCATCATCTTGCCCTTTTTATACTTTAACATACACTAGTTCATGCTCTATGAACATAACCTAGCCGGGTTAGATGACGATCCGAACTACTACTAGCATTAAACAACACAAAATAATCATCACAAAACAAGTTTAACAAGTTTTACACCATTACTTTCCTTTTATCCATTAAGTTCATCATTTTACAAGACTTTTAGTTGGTGATCTTTAGTGTTTATGATTTTTAGCCATTAAATCATCTATTAACCATCATAAACAAGAACAAGAAGATGTTTAGAAGCACTTAGTACTAGCACAAGGCTAGGGGAGTTCAAGAAGACAAAAGAGGTGGATAAAAGCAAATGAAGAAGGTCCTTCAAGATCCGCTTGCACCGAGCTTCGTTAGTGGCCTTCTTACTCCTCAATATCACCTTGGAATGGATGGATGAGTTGGAAAATGAGGGTGGCGGTGGTGCTTGGTTGGGCCGAGAACAAGGGAGGGAGAGAGGGAAGTGAAGGTGGAGTGATGAAATGGTGGTATTTATAGACCTTCCATATAGCATATTCCTAGCATATTCCTAGCATATTCCTGGCATATTCCTGGTATATTCCTGGTATATTCCTGGTATATTCCTGGCATATTCCTGGCATATTCCTGGCATATTCCTGGTATATTCCTGGCATATTCCTGGCATATTCCTGGGTTTGCTGCGTTGTCTGCGTTTTGCAGTGTAAGCATTGTGTCGCGTAGGAACACACGGTACGCGCTTAAACTTGAAAAATAACGTTTTTAAGCGTTTTAATTTATTTTTCAACACGGACCTGATTAAAATAAAATTTTAATCATAACAGAATATTTGTGGGATTAAATATTATCCGAGCGGTATTTATGTAACCCTTGTATGTATCCTTGGGTTTTAATGTATTTTTGACGTTGGACCTACACCTAGGCCCTAATTCTAATGTCTGACTGCTTTCTGCAGTTCTGTTGACACGATGTGTCTTACCGGTGAGTTTACTAATTTTTGACGCAACGCTATCATAACGTAATTCTTGTAGCATATATCATGCATGAATTCACTTGCATGGAATTCAGGAATTTATTTGTCTGGTAAACTAGATCATGTACAGTCATTAAAGCACAAATTACTGTTCATCTAGTGTACGGAATGTACGGAAAAGTGACGGTTGTCACAGTCTCCCCCCGTTAAAAGAATTTCGTCCCGAAATTCAAGCGATGCCATCGGTCGCAGGGGAGTTGTGAAACCAATATGGTCACTTAGATTCATGATTTGTCTTTATGTTCCCATGAAATCTCTGGGTCATGTCATGAATTCTATCGTACTCCAGTAAGTCGATCATGACTTTTCTGTATCTCGTGGACTCTTGGTCCATAACCTCAACAGGTTTCTATAGTATCACGGACTCTTGGTCCAAAACCTCAACAGGTTTCTATAGTATTTCTTGTCGTTTGTCATTGACGTGAATCTTATTTGTGGGAACAACGACTGTTCCTTAAGTCAGACTCCTCTACAGACTAGACACATGAATGTGTCGCGATCACTACTGATCTTTTTCTTAGAGCTTCATCTTGTGAGCAATGGTTCTGATCCCTACACCGGGGATTCAACCTTTTCGTTTTCCAAAACACACTACGCCTTCTCTAGGCGAGGCTCTCATTTTAGTCACACTTCTTGTCTCAAATTCATACGATTTCTGTCGCTCATCGGCGTAATCTTTCTGTATTCTGCGGGCTGTCCTGATATGATCACATATCTGAAGGATCTGGCCTCTAGTTTTCCTGGGCCATCTCAGGCCAGTTGATTGTTTATTTCTAGTCTCCGTTCAACATGACGGGAATTGACTCATTATGTTCCGTCTGAAGCTTTACACGAAGCGGTTTAGACGGCGGTGTGATAGATACCGTTGTAGGAAAACTCCACTAAGGGCAAGTGAGTGTTCCGACTTTTCATCAAAGTTTATCACACAAGCACATATTGTGTTCATACAGTCTGCATCGTTCAGCAGCTCAGTTCATAATCAAGTTCTTACGATCATCGGTGTGCTGCAACCCTCGTGATCAATAAAGATCGTGCAACGTTTTCTTTCAGGTAGTGACGTCTAGTTTGCGGCGCACAATTATTGTATCTATCTCAAGATCTCTTCTCCTGATTCCTTAATCAATGTGCTGCGTATGCAATGTCGTGGTCTTGTTGTATCGACGCGCAACCGAGACTTTGTCGAGAAACGTCACATATTTGCAATTCTAGCTCCTTAGCTCTGGGTTGCAGGGTTGGCATGAATCTTGTTATTATTCATCATGTACCTTAAAGTTCTCATTTCGCGAATTCGAAATTCGCTTTTCGTCATCTTAGCACATAATTGTTCTTTCTCTACGGGTTGCAAGTTAAATTGCAGCTGTTGCTTACGACCTTCCTTGGTCGTTGGCCATATAAGCATGTAGTCAATAAGTATGATCGTAATTCATCCAGGCATGGCTTACACGTTCGATTCATGAGGTCCATGAATATTGTCGATGCATGTGTTAAGCCAAATGGTACGACAAGGATCTCGTAATGCTCGAAGCAAGTCCTAAAGGTCGTTTTAGGGATATTTCCTCTTGTATTCACAGTGGAGGACCTCTTGTCCTCAAGTTGATTTTTGAGTGGTAACTGGAACCTTACGATTGGCTCATTAGTGTCATCATTCCTTGGCAAAGGATTCTGATTCTCAATTTTCTGAAATTTATGCAAAGTGGAGTCTTTCAACTTTCTCCTTGTGCCCTTAACTAAGGGTGTTATATCCTTAATTTCCTCTGCCTGGTAGCTCTTGCAGTTATATCAGAGGTTCATGCTTCGCTGGTGAAGCTAGTCGGTATGGCGTCATTCGTCACTGGTGCTGCTCCTGGCACGCGATTTATCCTAAACTCCTCTCTTCGCTACGGAGAGGTGTTCCTGGCAAGTCTTCCGAAAAGGTTACTGGGACTTCTTCCGTCACGGGGATGTTCTCAGGCTCTGCAGTCTACTCAGAGGCATTTCTATGCCTCTTCGACCAATGAGGGATGTCGTAGATCTGCCGCCTTGTGGGGTCTAGCATCCTTGCACCTATTGCAGGAAGTTTGGGTTTCACCATTCGCAAGAGGGATGCGACTGATTTTCTCATATCAAACAACGTCAGCTGTATACTTGGATTTCTGATCCATGCTGACTAACATATTATGACTTCGCGAGTCAATAGTAACAGAAGGTTCCGGCCTTCTGAGTCCCTAAATACAATCCTTAATCGTTTTGACTGTTTAAACTAGCCTCCTATATGCCCGTTTCTAAAGAATACGGGGCGTCTATTTTACTCGAAACTAGGCCAAGCAATTTCTTATGTTCTAAGCATGCAAGGTTAAAGTTGGTGCCAATATTAATTAAAAGTAGATGCATTAGGTTGGTTAATAGGGAACGTACCCGTAACCGCATCTGGATCCTGGCGTGCTTCACGAGTTTCTATCGTGAAAACCCTTCCTTGCTTGTTTCTTCCCAGGGCAATTCTTCCTAAAGTGCCCTGCTTCACCACATCTGTAGCAACCTGGTATCCTCTTATTTCTTCCATCTGGGTCCTTCGCCCAACAGGCGTCCTTGTTGTGTCCTTCTTTTCCACACTTTCCGCACTTGGGCCTCAGACATCGACCTTCATGGTGAAAGTTGCATTCCCCACACCTCGGCTTAGTCCCCGAGTAGGTTTTACCACCGGCCTTATAAGTGGCTCCATCAGTTTTCCTGTAATGCGGCGGTTTCACTTTCTCTCTTTTGTTTGTTTTAGAGCTTCTATAGCTAGCTTGGGTGCTTATCTTTAGGTTCGAAGACTTCCTCTTCTTATTGCTTGATGACTCCTCATGAGTTTCTTTCTTGTTATCCTCCGATTCCGAAAATTTTCCCGCACGTAGAGCTTCTTCGGTAAGAGTGACACTCATATCGATAGCCTCTGTAATAGTTGAGGGCTTTGAGGTAGTAACCATACTCCTGATCTGAGGTGCAAGTCCCCAAATGAATCGCTCAACCCTTTTGAATTCCGGTTTGACTAAGTAGGGGACGACCCTAGACAAGTCGTGAAATCGTTGGACGTATTCAGGAATCTTCGGTCCATCCATTTTCAAGTTCCAGAACTCCACCTCAATCTTCTGGATTTCAGCCCTAGAACAGTATTTCTTTTCCATCATTTCCTTGAGCTCGTCCCAGCTTAGTGCATAAGCAGCATCCGCACCAAGGGTTTGAACCTGAAGGTTCCACCAGGAGAGTGCGCCATCTACGAATAACCCTGAGATATAAGTAACACTCTGTCGGGGCGAACAGTTACTCATTCTTAGAATAGAGTCAGTCTTTTCTGCCCAACGAACAAATGCAACGGCACCTCCTGTGCCATCAAAATTCAATGGCTTGCAGTCCAGGAATTGTTTATAGGTGCAGCCAGTTGGAGGGTTATTTTCAGTAGTGCCATCGCTGTGCTTAGAGCGGAGGGCTTCATGTCGCGCAATTGCCTGTGAGATGCGTTCTTGCAGCTCGGCTTCTGTCCTTGGCAACGTACTGGTGTTTGTGTCTCGCCTGGGCGGCATTCTCTTCTGCCAAAATGGTATGAAGTAGGTTAGACAACATTTCAATTGTCTATGATATACATAGCACCATAAGCCACCCAATTTCACACGTATATATAATCAGTGTATAAGCGAGGAAACAGTTATTGAGCCTTCAAATAGGCTTGCCAACTTGGCTTATTGTTTGAAATGAACTCGAGGCTACATCGCCTTGGTCATTCAAGTTTCAGTTATTTCCTGCTATATTAGCTTTACTGGTGCGTATATTTCCCCTTTGATGGGGTTGTTTGTGTAGAGGTGATAGGGGGTGTATCGTCGCTGATTCTTTCTGAATGTCATTCCACCTCTCTTGCTCAAATATCGTTTTCTCAAACGTCTCGTATGCAGGTAGAAGTGTCAGTCATGAAGTAGGCTAAGACAGGCTTCCTACTTTCTAACGTGCTAAAGCACTGATCTATGTGTTGTTCTACCAGATGAAGGTGAGGACACCTATAGATAAATTTTGTATGGTTTTCATTAGCTTGACCCGCAGAGTCCACCAGGATTTCTGTGCACTACAAGTCGTTATTACGTGGGCCCCCGTAATAATAAATTGTCTTGCACAGTTACCCCCAATTTTCTCTCGTCCAAGCAGATGATCAATCAAGGAGGGGACACCACTGTCCTTATACCTCTTGTCATGGAAAGGACCTTTGCGATGGTCCACGCGCTAACATTCGTTATCGTTACGCGCGTATAGGCACGATGATTAGATGGAATAGGAATAGAGAGAATTCCTAGTAGTTGGAGGGGCACCTTCGAGATGCATACTTCATCTTCCTTTTCTGGTCAAGTATGTCGTCAATCTTGCTTCACATAAGCCGTAGGGATCTCGTCCCGTTGATTGAGAATTCATTCAAGGTTGCCGCCTCTGCCTCGTCATCATCACCGTAGTTAGGCATCTTCACGATCGAGAGGGAAGAGCAGCCATTTCCTACGGAAGTAAGCTCAGCATCTTGTTTGGTAATCACTCCCAGCCATGAGCTTTGCAAAGGATGCGAGGTCGGTAGCTTCATCGTGCAAGTCACGTTCAGTAATAGGAGTCAGAGTCGAAAGTATCCTATTCACGTCAATAATCATCCCGTACACTTATTTGTATGTATATATATCAATAACATATATGCTACTTAGCATAGTCAAGCAATTTAATGCATTATATCACGTATAACTCTCGTTTTTGGGGGGTCATTTTGTTTTTGTCCGTTATCATCCGTTTAGAATATCGGATCATACTCCATGCATTCTCAACATGGCGAATTCAGTCAAGGTGAGACAGAAGCCGTTCAAGTTTGCAAACTTTGTTACGTCCAAACCGGAATTCAGGGTGTTTGTGGAGCAGGAGTGGTCAAGAAGGGTTGAGGGATTCACAATGTTTTCGGTAATTAAGAAGCTTCGAAATCTGAAACTGTTTATGCGTAAAATTTTGTTCAAGCAAGGTAATCTGCATGAAAAAGTTTTGGAGCTTAGGAAACAGTTGGATGATGATCAGAGGCAAATTGATGTTAACCCGTTAGATGTCGGTTTGAGGGAGAATGTCACACCCTGTCTTTTGCGGAAGCGTATGATGTGTGACTAGCTTGTTATCATTGCATTCAATCGTAATAAACAACTACATGATCAAAACGATGTTCATCCATTCATGAAAATTTGAGTATTACAAACACGTGTTATTTAAGTTTTCAAAACACGACCTTTGACAAGGTTACAATTCAACAAAAGTGGATGACATCTAAACTTGTAGTCTACTTCTAGTTATGACACTTGCGCCCAAGATCCATCCTGTCACCTGAAATACATGTAATTTTGGAAAACATCAACATAAAGTTGAGCGAGTTCATGCATTTTGCATATCTTGTATGAAAACATTGTATGTATCTTGTATAAATAAAGTGTTCATGTATAAATCAAGTTTTCTTGTGTACACCACGAACTAATTGAATGTTTGTACAAGGACATTAAGGCATGTGAGGACATATGGAGCATTAGTGTTGGCTCCTTTAAGGCATGTGAGCATATGGAGCATTAGTGTTGGCTCCTTTACTGTGTCGATTACCCTCGACTGTGTCAATTTCCCTTGACTGTGTCGATTACCCTCGACTGTGTCAATTAACCTCGACTGTGTCGATTTCCCTCGACTGGGACACCGAAGCACTCAAGAGGTCACATAAGGACCATGAGTGGGGCTCGGCCGTACCCGTTAGATCTAACCCTCGTCCCTAATTAAGTATTAATGGCATCTCAATATCTAGTTTAAGCTCACATGATCTAGTATTTTCTAGGCATTTCTTAAAGCTCATCATATTGCACTCACCACGAGTGCTTCTCGTATTCTTTTGTATTCTCAAATCATATTGCACTCGGTACTCGTTCTCACCAAGAGTGCTTCTTGTATTTTTACCATTTGTAAAAATTGTAATATTTGTAACATGTATTTCACCCCCGAGAGTTATAAAACCAAAAACAGTTAAAGAAAAGGGGGGGCATGAACTCACAACTTTGCGTTCCTGCGTCGTAAACTTCACTGGATTAGCTTATCTAGCGTCGTGACCTATACGTGTTTTCTTAACGTTAGTCACTAGACTTGTATCGCACAAGTACAGTCACTATCTCTTGTGTACGTATTCTTGTGTTAAAAATATTCTATATTTTTAACTACGTATCTTACTTATATTATTTTCTCTAAAATTAATATAAGTATCTCGTGTTTTGCACTTTGCACCCGAATTATGTATCTTGTATGTTGTATGTGTATTTTTATGTTTATACTTCTCATGAGTATTTAGTGTCTTTTTAAGTCTTAATACACTAGCATGTATAACACATACTATACACACTTAGCACAAAAGTTGGTGATAAAATAATATATATATATTTTTCTCAAAAATATACATACTTAATATCCATTTTTATTCTTGAGGAAATCACCATTTCTTATCACCAAAAGTTAGGGAAACCTTGGTAATGTTTTTAGGTATATTTTTAGGGGATAAGTTTCTCAAAAACTTATATTTTTCTAAGTGTCAAAAATATATTCATAACACTTGTCACCAAAAATATTGTAAGTGTTATTTTCTGGAAAAATTTCGCCAGAGTTTGTGGCCACGCTTACTAGCGTATCATTTTCTTTTAAAATTCAACCAATCAATTTTTCCATCATCAAAATACCATCTTCAAATATCAAACTAGTCAAAATAAACACAAATCGCATACACATGAACTTGCAAGTTGTGTAAAATTATGTAGTAACTCTTCAACACATTTAGTAGGTTTTTCCATCTCTAAAAATAAAGTCGGTTTCTTGGAAATCTTATTTTTAAAGAATATGAAGTTTTACAACTTCTAGTCGGTTTTTGCGAAAATTATTTCTTTGTTAAAACTTTCGTTACACTAGTGTCCACACACTTGTTTGTTCACAAAAACACCTCTATTTCATGAAAGATCCGGTTTTAAAACATGGTTTCGTCTTACAGTTGGTTTTTCGAAAATACCACTTGTAGATCTTTAGATCTACTAGTTTAGAACTTCATTTTACAAGAAAAATTCCTTTTACGCAAGTTCATGTTATTATGTAGTAGTGTTCATCATCTTGCCCTTTTTATACTTTAACATACACTAGTTCATGCTCTATGAACATAACCTAGCCGGGTTAGATGACGATCCGAACTACTACTAGCATTAAACAACACAAAATAATCATCACAAAACAAGTTTAACAAGTTTTACACCATTACTTTCCTTTTATCCATTAAGTTCATCATTTTACAAGACTTTTAGTTGGTGATCTTTAGTGTTTATGATTTTTAGCCATTAAATCATCTATTAACCATCATAAACGAGAACAAGAAGATGTTTAGAAGCACTTACTACTAGCACAAGGCCAGGGGAGTTCAAGAGGACAAAAGAGGTGGATAAAGGCAAAAGAGGTGGCCTTCTTACTCCTCAATATCACCTTGGAATGGATGGATGAGTTGGAAAATGAGGGTGGCGGTGGTGCTTGGTTGGGCCGAGAACAAGGGAGGGAGAGAGGGAAGTGAAGGTGGAGTGATGAAATGGTGGTATTTATAGACCTTCCATATAGCATATTCCTAGCATATTCCTGGCATATTCCTGGCATATTCCTGGTATATTCCTGGTATATTCCTGGCATATTCCTGGCATATTCCTAGTATATTCCTGGTATATTCTTGGCATATTCCTGGCATATTCCTGGCATATTCCTGGGTTTGCTGCGTTGTCTGCGTTTTGCAGTGTAAGCATTGTGTCGCGTAGGAACACACGGTACGCGCTTAAACTTGAAAAATAATGTTTTTAAGCGTTTTAATTTATTTTTCAACACGGACCTGATTAAAATAAAATTTTAATCATAACAGAATATTTGTGGGATTAAATATTATCCGAGCGGTATATATGTAACCCTTGTATGTATCCTTGGGTTTTAATGTATTTTTGACGTTGGACCTACACCTAGGCCCTAATTCTAATGTCTGACTGCTTTCTGCAGTTCTGTTGACACGATGTGTCTTACCGGTGAGTTTACTAATTTTTGACGCAACGCTATCATAACGTAATTCTTGTAGCATATATCATGCATGAATTCACTTGCATGGAATTCAGGAATTTATTTGTCTGGTAAACTAGATCATGTACAGTCATTAAAGCACAAATTACTGTTCATCTAGTGTACGGAATGTACGGAAAAGTGACGGTTGTCACAGAGAAGGAAGCTGATTATCTTAATCAGTTCAAAACGGCGTCTTATGATGAAGAATGTTTTTTAAAACAAAAGTCTAAGGTCGAGTGGTTGTGTGCTGGCGATTCGAACACGGCTTTTTTCCATAACATGCTTAAATTTAGGAGCGCTCGTAGTAGAATTCAGTCTATACAAGATGTAGCAGGCAATCGGTTTGAAGGAGATAGTGTGCCCATAGCCCTTGTTCAGCATTATGAATTTTTTTTGGGTCAAGAGGATCAAGTGTCGAGCATTAATATGGAGGAGCTGGGTATGAATGTGCTGAGTTCTAATGATGCGAGTACAATGGTCCGACAGGTTACTCGTGAAGAAGTGAAAAACGCTATGTTTAGTATTGCGGAGAATAAAGCCCCGGGGCCTGATGGTTATACATCGGCCTTTTTCAAGAGTGCGTGGGATATTGTGGGCAATGACGTTTCGAATGCGGTCTTAGAATTTTTCGAGAATGGTAAGCTCCTGAAACAATTAAACCACACGATCCTGGCTCTAGTTCCTAAAGTCGAAAGTCCAGATTCTGTGCTTGATTATCGGCCTATTTCATGTTGCAATATCTTGTATAAATGTATTAGCAAGATCATTACGGATAGATTAAAAGGTAGTTTGGGTGAGTTGGTAAGCATAAATCAATCGGCTTTCGTCCCGGGAAGGAAAATCTCGGATAACATCTTGCTGACTCAAGAGTTAATGCATAATTACCATCTGAACCGGGGGCCTGCTAGATGTGCATTCAAGATTGATATACAAAAAGCATACGACACAGTCAATTGGGCATTTTTGGAGAGTGTTCTTCATGGTTTTGGGTTACATAATAAGATGATTGGGTGGATTATAGCTTGTGTAACCTCAGTTACATACTCCTTAAGTCTTCAAGGTAATCTTCATGGATACTTTAGAGGCAGGAGGGGGCTAAGGCAGGGAGACCCTATGTCACCATATCTTTTCACGATGGTTATGGAAGTCCTCTCCTTACTTCTTCAGCGTGGTGCATGCCCTGGCACAGGTTTCAAATTCCATGCTCAATGTGTGAAACAAAAGATTATTAATGTGGCGTTTGCGGATGACCTATTCATTTTTGTGCATGGAGATATCATTTCGGTCAAGAAAGTTAGGGATGCCCTTGAGCAGTTCACTAATGCTTCGGGTCTTAAGCCGAGCCCAGCCAAGAGTACGGTGTATTTCTGCAATGTTCCGGATCTTGTCAAGCAGGAAATTCTTCAAGTTATGCCTTTTAATCAAGGGACGTTGCCTGTTCGGTATTTGGGGGTGCCGCTAATATCCACTAAACTGATGTTTAAGGATTGTAAGCCGCTAGTTGATCGAATGGAGAAAAAGATAGATAATTGGGTGAATAAATCGCTATCCTTTGCTTGGAGGTTACAACTAATTACATCAGTTGTCTTTGATGCATATTTACTGGGCTTTAGTCTTCATTATTCCTACTAGAGTTACAAAAGAGCTGGAGAAGATAATGCGTCGCTTCTTGTGGAATGCTAATAATCAGGGGAGGGCTAAAGCTAAGGTGGCTTGGGTAGAGGTTTGTTTACCGAAGGATGAAGGCGGCTTGGGGATTCGGAGCATATCAGATGTTAATAAAGCCCTAATGGCTAATCATGTCTGGAGTATTCTCACTAAACGGAAGTCCCTTTGGGTCCAATGGATTCATTCTCATAAATTAAATGGTAGAAGCTTGTGGGATGTTCAACCTCGGGGTAGTATGAGTTGGGGGTGGAGGAAAATTTTGGCGATTCGAGCTACTATTCGGCCTTTTGTTTGGAAAATTATTCGAAATGGTGCTCAGACTAATGCATGGAGCGATAACTGGAACCAGATTTGTCCGCTTAATTCATTTATTACCCCTCGAAATATAGCAAATGCGGGATTTCATTTAAATTCTTCGCTTGCGGATTTAATAGATGATAATGGCCAGTGGAAGTGGCCTCGTGCTTGGTATGATATTTATCCGGTGTTAATTGGGTTAAATGTTCCTCAATTGATTCAAGATATGGAGGATAGTACAACCTGGAAAGACTTGGATGGTAACAATAGGCCGTTCGGATCGCTAGAGGTGTGGCATAATATTCGAAGTCGGAAACAACCGGTTACGTGGGTGAATGGGGTTTGGTTTAGCCAATGTATTCCAAGGCATTCTTTTCATCTATGGTTGGTTATCAAGAATAAGCTCAAGATTCAAGATAGATTAGCTGTTTGGGAGGCGGGGAGTGAAACCAATCTGCGGCTCCTGTGCTATCCGTTATGCACGAGAGACAGGGACTCAAGAGACCATTTGTTTTTTCAGTGTTCGTTTGCGCAGCAAGTGTGGCTTAGTGTCAAGTCAATGGTGAACATGGAAGGTATTGATGGCTCGTGGCATTCTATTATGGGTTGGTTGAATCAAAATGCGAGTTCAAAGAAGACGGAGGATATTGTAGGTAAGCTAGTCATTGCGGCTTCTACGTATTTTGTATGGCAAGAGCGGAATAATCGTTTATTCTCCAACACGAAGGCTAATGTGGAGTCGGTTTCGGAGAGGATTATGGGTACGGTTCGGTTAAGGTTGATGGGGTTCAAGTTCAAAAGTGTTACCGGTAATCAGAGATTGCTGAAGAAGTGGAATCTTATTCCTAGTGAAGCCGAGTTTGACCCGGGCTAGATATAGGGTTCTAGTTTGTAATTTATGATGTGGTAGGGCTGTGTTTTCGGGTTTTTTGTTTTCTTTTGGTTTTGTTCGTGGTTGATGTTGTTTGGTTTTCCTAGGCTTGGTATGTCATGCCTAGTTGGTATGTCCGCACTGGCATACCCTTGTACTTTTTTGGTTGATTTATAAATTCACCTGGGGTAACCCTTTACCCAAAAAAAAAAAAAAAGAAACATAACATATATAACTAGTCTTGCATCTTTTATTATCGCTAAGGCCCAAGTCCGCCTAAGTGTATCTTGATAAATCCTATGCATCATATCCTGAAACACATGTGAAAATAGGCACGTCAGCATAAAAATGCCTGTGAGATACATAGGTTTATGAAAATAGGATTCATGACTTATTGTTTAAGAAAATGTTTAGTCATGAACCTTGTAATTTGCTTTGTCTTGTAAATCATTTGAAAAGTGATAAATAAACCAAACGATATATATGTATAAAAGAATAACACATGGTTAAGTGGATAACCATGTGAAATGAGTTTGTATAAATTAAGTTGTTTGTAAAACAATGTATTGTGAAAAGTATGTTATTTGCATAAAATGTTATATGTCCAAATTTAAATGATTCAAATAACGCTACGATATGTAATACCATACAATCACTTATATATAGGAAGTATCAGCGGCATATCCACCATGCTTGTATCATATTACACACGCCTCGTTACTTACATCACTTACTCAAACCAAACCAACAATGTAAGATGTCTATGTTTAAACCAATTGTCAAACGTATTGAATAATATGTCAAAATGTTTATGTCAAGATGTAAGTCATGTAATGTATAACCAATGTCAATAATGTTTATGTGTCAAATGTAAATCATGTAATGTGTAACCAAAATGATATGTATGGCTAGTGTAAAATATCAACTAAACCATATGCACAAAAACAAAGTATTGAAGTAAAACATGGTTTAAATCAAAGCTATGTTTTGTGGAACAAATGCATGCTATACTGATATAAATATCTATGCGGTATTGTGAGAATACATACATCCAAGCCTTGAGACTGTGGCGATAAACCCTTAAACAAATTAAAGGTTTATCTAAGTTATGTGTATCGAATTCGGTCATTCCATCCAATCCAAATAAGCCTAGGATTTCAGGAACGGGAGTTGTCAATTCCTATGGTACCACTACCTACTAACGAACGGCATGATCGGTGTTAATGAATGTATATTGATCCATCAAAACAAACCAAATATCATATCAAAATGTAAGCATGTGAATGAATAATAAATGTACTAAGTATGATGAACATACATAGCATGTGATGTGAAACGAATGTACTAAGTATGATGAACAATGCAACGAATGGACATACATAGCATGTGAAGTGTACTAAGTATGCAACAATAGACATACATAGCATTTGACGTGAAACAACTGTACTAAGTATGCAACAATAGACATACATAGCATGTGAACTGTACTAAGTATGTAACAATAGACATACATAGCATGTGACGTGAAACAACTGTACTAAGTATGCAACAATAGACATACATAGCATGTGAACTGTACTAAGTATGCAACAATAGACATACATAGCATGTGACGTGAAACAACTGTACTAAGTATGCAACAATAGACATACATAGCATGTGAACTGTACTAAGTATGCAACAACAGACATACATAGCATGTGACGTGCAACAACTGTACTAAGTATGCAACAATAAACATACATAGCATGTGAACTGTACTAAGTATGCAACAATAGACATACATAGCATGTGACGTGAAACAACTGTACTAAGTATGCAACAATAGACATACATAGCATGTGAACTGTACTAAGTATGCAACAATAGACATACATGGCATGTGACGTGAAACAACTGTACTAAGTATTCAACAATAGACATACATAGCATGTGAACTGTACTAAGTATGCAACAATAGACATACATAGCATGTGAACTGTACTAAGTATGCAACAATAGACATACATAGCATGTGACGTGAAACAACTGTACTAAGTATGCAACAATAGACATACATAGCATGTGACGTGAAACAACTGTACCAAAATATGCACACAATGGGCATACATAGCATGAAATGTAATGTAAAACAATGTACTAAGTATGCACACTGTGACAACTCGTAATTTAGAACCCTTCGTTGTATGCTTGAACGTTATGTGACTAGTTGACTTGTTGGTTTAATGAATGTTATCAGTGAATATTACATTAATATGTGTCATGCGTGTATGTATATATATATTTATTTACTCGTAAACCGAAATCACAACTCGAGACCACTCGGTCTCGAGTGAACAATGTAACTGTTGGGCCGGTTGGGCCATGCTCCTCCTCACCCCACTCGAAAACCCACTAGGGTGAACTAACTTAGTATATAACTCATGCTCCTAGCCATTTTTGCCATTTCTTTGGGCAACTCACACTCACTCTCACACACACTCTCCTACATTCTCTCTCACTAAAACCCTAGAAGCACAAGCCTTCTCTCCTCTCTTTCGGATTCAACCGGTGACAACAAGGGCTCTCGGATTGGAAGCTTATTCATCGATTTCTTCATATCCTCGCACCTTGAAAACCTAACTGGTTAGTGATTCATGTTATGTATTGTATTTCGGTTGATGATGATGTGTGATATTTCGTTTGATAATGATGTATGATGAAGTTATGTGATAAAATGTGCTTACTTGTTAAGTTTATGCATATTGAATATATCCTTCTTGAATAAACGGTACTAAGATTGTTGTTATATGATGATGTAAGGTCGGCTTGGTATAGATAATATGTGATTGATCATGAATAATGGTAATCGGCTCTATATGGGTTTGAATCCGAATGGCTCGGTTATGTTTAGGAGGTTTATTGCTCATGAAATCGGATTTGCATATGTGTATTAGATAATGTGCATGGTTAGAATATAGGATGGGATAGGGTTGTTTGATTAATCATATTGCAAAATATGGAAAACCCTAACATGGTGAACAAGTTTGAATGTTAATATGAATATTTGAATATGATATGAACATGTTATGAACATTTGGAAATGCTTGTTTGATCTGTTTTGAATCAATGTTAGACAAGAAAACATGTTTGAGTATTGTGGTTGGATAGTACATCATATCATGAAATCGAAATTCTATTGGTTAGTACATGTGCTGGCAATTAACAGGTGTGCCAGTCGAGACCTTCTGTCTCGACTCGAGACCATGCATGTGACAGCTCGAAATCATGATTGCGACACAGGTTGCGAGTCAAGAAGCCACAGTCTCGACTCGAGACCACACCACATCGGCACAAAAACAGCATAACTCGAGATCATGGTTGCGAGTCCTGTTGCGACTCGAGACATGACCCGAGACCTCCTCCGTTGCGACTCGAGAACTTGTAGGCTACAACTCGAGACCGCACGGTCTCGACTCGGGACCTCTAGTCTCGACTCGAGACCATATACACGTGCACACTGTTTTGGACTTGCATGCTGTTACGAGCCCAACTATTTGGGCCGCATACTTGGACCCTGCTTATTTACGTAGATGAGGCTTTTGGATGTGTTTGAGCCCTGTTGATTAACTGAAGTGTTTATACGTGTATGCCATGATCAATACGTGTATGAAAATGTGTATAGAAAGCAAACGTGCACTACCTAAATATGAACCTGACTTGAATGATATCTATGTTAGGACGTGATTGACCACTTATAGCCTGATTGACCTTTCTGTGTATCTGCCGAGCAAACCAAGGTGAGTTCACACCCTCTACAAAGCATGGGATTCCCAGGGGTTGGGAATGGGGTTAAGGAACATGGATTCCTCATCCTTTCTTGGGTAGGACAGTATTGGTTCAGGAATAAAATTCCTCGTCCTCATGGACAGATAACTCGTACTAGACCAAAACTCTATCACGAAGTCCCTCCTTTTTATATCGACATAATCGCCGGGCCAATGGCGAGCGGGTCATTAGTTAGATAGCGCTATTTAGGTCTGACAAGCCTCACACCGTGCCGCAGAGGATGGGCGTGAACTAATGGATCTGGGCACGTCAATAATGATAGACATTGACAGTTCAGGGCACATAAACATGACTACAGTCAGCAGTCGATATGGTAACGACTCTAGTGTATACATGGGGTAGCCCCCACGGCCGGATTGCCAGAATAACCAGGAATAAACAAGTCACGTTTTTTCATCTATGGGGTAACCCCCATGGCAGGATGCCAGATAAAGGAAACTGTTTTCGAAACAACTTAAAACGAACACCCAACTGTGAACTCACTCAACTTGTTGTTGACTCGTTACTACATGCTTTGCAGGTCAATAGGTACTTAGCTGGAGCTTTCATGGGGGAGAGTCGTTGTGGGACATGGACATGCTGTGTACCATGTTAAACTTTGAAACGTTTAAACTTATGTTTTGGGTTTGAACATTATGCTTCCGCTTTGCAACTTAAACTATGTTTTGTTTGGATACTAATGGTACTGGTTAAACTTTTAATTAATAACTTGCGTGTTCAATATGATTGGTGGCTGGATCCTGGTCAGTCACGCCTCCAAGCGGTGGTTTTCCGCAGGTGGATTTTGGGGGTGTGACACACACAATGGTCATAGATAGCATAAAATGTAATGAAATCATGTACTATAAATGTACTAATGAACATAGCAAGTATATGATGTGAAAACAGGAAAGCATGAAAGTAACAAGTAGGCACATGTGTTTCACCCCAAAACAGTTTGGAAAACAGTAAAAGAGGGGTCTATGTACTCACTTGAGATTGCTTAGTAGTCCTTGAGTAACAACCAAACAATGCTAGAGATCTCGGAATCAAACGGCACCTAATATAGGTAACCATGTTAATAAACCGGACCTAAATCGGAGGATTTAGATAGAATGAGGGTTCGTAAACCAAACGAGTATAGAGACTCATGTCATATGGTTTAACAAAGCCTACATACTAAATGAAACCTAACCTAAGTGCTTTCGACCCATCGCGACCCATTAAGGTAGCTTATGCTACTTTAACGCGTCGTGCGCGCAAAAGCGCACTCGAGACGTCTAACTAGCCCTATGACTAGTGTTATATGCCTAAACATGTTACAAAATCAGTTATGTGACAAAAGTTTAGGTTACATATGCTTAATTACCAATTATACATGAAAAGGGTATTCTGGTAATTTACCTAAGGCATATAAACTACCTATCATACAACTACTCAAACGATGTGACCATAGGGTATAACCTCGGAAGGTTATTCCCTATATGCTATGGTCCTGAAGTATTTGGTCGGATCCTAATGATCGACCAAAATGGGTCGGGTTCGAAGGTATAAGCGATTTATTAAATCGCTTACCCTTACGACCCTAGACAACGTGGTAATCAGTAGGCATAGTCACAAGGGACTATAACCATCGTGATTACAATCACGTTGCGAAGTTCAAACGAACTTCGCATTGACCATAAACTGGTCAACGCAGAAAGTCAAACAAAGTTTGACTTTCGGACTCGAAAAGCAATAAAAGAACGAAGGAACACTTACGAAGGGTCCCCGAATGCTAATCGTGATCCAAGTAGCTCAGGTATGAAACAAAGGTTTCAACTTAGAGCTTCTCAAATCTGATTCTAGTGGGTTTTTGGAAGGAAAGGGGTTGGGTATTTATAGTGTTCGGTGAGCCGTTAAGATCGTTTCTTGGAAACCGTGCTTTGATCTTGGCCATACACTTGCACACATGGTATTGTAATACCATGTGCACATCCAAAACCAGCCCCTAGTATCAGAATTACCATGTGCAATTGGATTAGGAGTGCATAACAGCTGATAACAGGCTGTTAAAACATCGAATCTGGTCTGAGAGGCTGACGCGGGCCGCGTAAAGATACACCCTGGTTTTACGCGGGCCGCCTGAGGGTCCTGATCAGACAACAACTTTACAAAATGACAGTTTCAGTCCCTGTTGGTGTTTAAGGCCATTTCTG